>WHPZ01589569.1:0-60190 GCA_016617965.1 Macrosiphum rosae
TACCAGCTGTCATCGTTTATCTATTATCTGCAGTTAGAACTTGGAACAGTTCAATAATTCCATGAGATATTTATTCTTCATATTTAAATATTATATTTTATAAACCATAATATATACCAGATCAATTTATTAGATTTTAGGTTTCCGGTTAAATTTGTTCCGGTGACTAACAATATAATAAAATTAGGTAGTCCCTAGAGTATTGTGACGAACATCTATTATTGAAATATACTAACAGACAATAGTACAGANGCAGCACTCGGACCAAATGCAGACACCACCACACAAATCCTTAAATTCTTACTCAAAACTAAACTGTATAATAAAATTAAAAAAAAAATTGTAATTGTAAATTGTAACTAATGGCCACTGTAGCTGATGTTAATTAAGAACAATAAAAAAATAAATAATATTAATAATAATTACGCATAGAGACTATTAATAATATAAAATTGTTTTAGCTAAACAAATAATATAATTAGGTATAAATAACAATAGTTATAATATGTTTGAAATTCCCCTTCAGCATAATGATACTGTTGTTGGATATATAAGTTTGGGATATAATAGTACCTACTACCTACAATACTTAAGTTTTGCTAAGTGATATTTATAAAGAAAAATAAAACATTTTAACAAATGAAAATTTCATTAAAATGAATTAAATTAGACTATTAGAGTCCATATGTTTAGCTCATAAATATAATGTGAATTATATTCTTGACCCCAACATATTATACATTTATACTTATGTCACAACTATAGTGTTACATATAAGGCATATAGTTTACCATGTAATATGTGACACATAAATTGACTATGCATACCGGCATTAGAGTTGAAATGTTCAGTTTTTCTGAACAATTTCACTGCTAATTCTATAATTTATGAACAGCATGATCGAGGAAAGCTTATATTATCTATATAATATAGGTACAACCGTCGAAAATCGTGAAGAAATATCTGCAACAGAGATGCAGGTTTCAACTTCACTGGAGTTTCACACGGACTCTTTTGGTACAAACAAGGTTGTACTATCGCGTTTCGTTAAAATTTGATGTTTGCAAGACCTATAACTACTTTCCTGAGCCTTCAGGTCAATTAAATAGGGACAATATAGTGCTTATCACACTTTTCTCAGCGCCTGTATCGAAGAAATTCGGTTTTGGTTATTTTAAAGTTTTTCCACCTATTTTATTGGTGCATGAATTGGACAAAAAATTAAAGTGGATGCTAAAATATATTTTAAAAATAATGGTTAGCAATTAGCCCCTTGCGTCCTCCTTCTAATCTATAAATACTGTTTATTATCCATATTGTGTACTGTATATACAGTATAGGCATAGGTACTGTATATATATCGTTAATTTCTTACTTCATAATATATTATGTAAATATTATAAGCCGGCTAACGGCTATTATGACTACAATAGCATATTGTAGATATATACGGGACAAGCGTCGTAATAATGTTTGTGGAATCGAAAGTATAATATGTATATAATATTGCCGATATTCTTAATAGTCCGGTCGTGGCATCGTTTACTGAAACCCCACGCGCGATGGAATTGCAAAGTAAACTAAGACTTATAATATATATTGCAGTTACTAGTGGAAACCTTATATTTGTATACGAAAGAAAATCGAACTTGCATCGCTATATACCTTAATATAATATTATGACACGACGGAAAAATAGCAAAGGGAGGATGATAATATTATTACTATAATTATTAATATGTATGCGTGAGTACGTATGTACGATATGTACCTATATACATATACCTATATAGGTACCTAATACCTATACACCTAATGTTCTTGATAATAATATAGTAATATTTAAAATGTACGATGGGAAACGGCTTTATATTAACGAAGAATTTTAAATTATAAATAGGCAACGCGCAGTGGATTAATCGTTTCCCAGTAATCAGTAATACACTTTTATAATACGAAATGTTTGAATGTTTTGATTTTTTCAATTATAACAAAAACTCAATAACAGCGTTTATTCTCGCCCATATATACGTTACATCCAAGGCATTCTTACTATTTGTGACTAAATGTCAATTAAAAATTAAACTTCTTAATTTGCAAATGCTAAATGCTAAATTTTCATGCTAGGTAAATACACCAATTTTTTTAGAAACAAATTATTCTACTTAAAATAAAAAAAGAGTTAAAAACTAAAATAAAAGAGGATTTTTAATATACACTGACAATTTTCAAATATATGTTCAAAGATACTGATAGTATAGCATTATAGCAATAATTATTTTTCAATCTAACAAATTATAGTTTTATTTAAGTCTTCCAAAGATGTTTTAGAAATATAATTTGATCTGTTGTAGCTCTAAAATAATTTCACAGCTCCACATTTTACGTATCCACTACAACTGATCAGTAAGCACTTTTTTTCACAATATTGTCATGCCTCATTCCTCACAAAAGGTATAGCCAATAATAATAATAATAATGTGGAGTACCGTTATGTTAATGAAATTCGTTGGCATCTACCTATATATTATTGTTGTTCATCGTTATTGTTTTGAACTGCAAAATATGACACCTCGCGTGTTACTTTTCCCCACGCAGTGTGTATGTTACAGGAACCTTTTATACGTTTTATCGTAACTCGTAAGTAGGTTTACTTAATGAACCTTTATACAATATATAGGTGCCTATTATGTACTTATAATATTATGCAGTAGAGGATCGACCGAATTTCTTATATGTACGACTTCTCAGGTATCGAATGTCATGCCTACTAGAATCATTATAAATTATAATATATATAGGTACTGTATATTATCATATATAATAATTAAATATATTTAATATTATAGCTGATTAGCTGAATATTATACATTGCTATTAAGAATTTGTACATCAAATTACATTTTCGTTTTATTGTATTTATGATATTATCAATATATATTGATGTATAATACTGTCTGTGACGTGTAATTATAATTATCATTATTATTTTAGTGATGTAATTAATTCCTCTACACGACGTATCCACGCAGCTGTATAGTTTAAAACACAATCCCTTCTTTTGGTAGGTTTGTTGTGTTCGTTTCTGGTGGAAGGTTTAGACTGCACATGGTAAGGATTATATTATAAATACCGTGAAGAGTAGGGGAAGGAAGCTTATTTTGTCACGACTGGACGTTCGACTTTAAATGAAATATAACTTAGGTAACAGATTCCTGGTCATCGTAATATTAATATTAATAAATTATTTATTCTATGTATTATGCACATCCCGATTTATGATTATAAAAATACTATATAGAGCTGCCAGTGCTCTTCGTCGCCCGTAAAAATGAAGGCTGGGTTGGAGACATTGCAATTGCAATTACAATTAAAAAGTGACCAATTATCAAATACTGGTTTAAAATATAATTGTATCCAATTACCTCGTGGGTAAATAATATACTGACCAATATCGAATTGGTTAGAATGATATCCATTTATAATTATTATAACAATTTTATTTTATGTAACTAGTAATGACAACAATTCATATAAAAAAAATATACCAATTTCTACTTTTACAATTAAAATCTATAATCAATGGTAACCGTTTTAATTTTATTTTCATTATGAATCTCGAAATTCTTGTATGAGCACCTCTTTAAAATGCGAAATTTGGAGAAATCCTTTGCCAGTGCACGACTACATCATTGGTATAGTACATAATATTATAATATGGTGGTACGAAAAAGTAGGTATATACTGCCAAAATGTCAGGTCCCATTGCCTAACCTATACGGCTAAACATTAACTTTTAAATCGTAAATTATTATTTTTTAGTTCCCGCTAATCACCTCAATAAAATGTAATAATTTATTATGAAACTCTTTAATCTAAGATTTATGGATTATTATTATTACCTTTTAAAATATAGATTATACATGTTATAATAAGATCAAACATGTATGAGAATGGGTGAACGTCAAGTACTCAAGTGAGTGCAGAGCTGGAAGTAATGGACATAAATAATAGCATCATGCAGGACTCTAGTATGGTAAGAAAGAACATGCAACTGAATACTAGAGATAAAAGATGTGTACTGAGAGCTCCGTTAAGGAAAAAAGAAACAAATAGTTACGTTCATATTATGTGGTGCTCAAAACATTTAACATATTATGTATAATGGCGGGGAATAATTGGCACTTGAAGAGAAACGCACGGTTAATTATTTACAAGTCTGAGAGGTGATATGGATAAAAATGTGAATATACATATAGTTCCCCTTGTCAAAGTCATAACATCAGATCATTATATTTTCCTTAATATACCGCTATTTTTCCTGAATTATTATCACGTCATAATAAGACATAAATCCATATCAACTAGTCATTTTGTTTTGCCTAAATATTGTCGAGCTGTATTATCTTAAGTTAATAAAAGGTGTATCTACGTACTAACTAATATATATATGTATAAATGAAATAATCATGCTGAAGGCACGGTTTAAATAGAACCTCACATAGATACACGTATATAATAATGCAGCATTTGAAGACGTATTTGTATTTCTAACGATCGAACGTGATTTGGAAACAACAGACTTTAAAAAAACTTTTCGTCGTATCCTTTGTTAAAGACGGGGATGAATTACCAAAAAAAAAAAATAGTCACGTCAGATTTTCTTTTTTCTTCTAAACAGCCTACGGCCGACATATATCTCTTGGCGTGGGACCGTTTTGTATTGTTGTTCGTCATGAAAACGATGACACGATAACACGGGGCATCGTCGTGTTCATATAGCCACTCCGTGTGAGCAGTTTAATATTATTATATATTTGTTTGGGTAAACAATTAAATAATAAAAAAAAATTTAAGTAAAAATACTATTTTATTAATGTGTGAGCGTACAAGGCTTAACACACAACTGCAGTAGTGTATGAATGTACAAATCGACGTACGGTAAAAAAAAAAAAACAAACGGAGCAGAGGGTAAAATACGATTTAGATATATTTTTATTGTTGTGTTTACATTGACGTATATGCAGTTGGTTTATTATACAATATTGCGTACAATAGCCCGACGACGACATGATTGTTTTTGATAAGACCCGGAGGCGCACGAACTGGAATCCTGTAGCACACATGGACCGTACATGTATAGTATAATACATATACAAATAATATGATAATATTCTCGATTTATCGCCATCACCTGCGAGGACGGTCCTACATACAGGGTGAGTGATTCACCAAGCATGCTCACTCTCTTTTTTCATTTAATAATTAATTTATTAAATTTTTGATTTTTTGGAATATTTAATATTATTCCTAAGGACCATATTTTCAAATTCTTGAAATTGTTTGTACTACTTAAGGAGCGTCGTCCTACAAATTTGTAAAACTTGTATTTATCAAACGAGAACCTTCCTTCTCCCTTTCTACTGTAAATTATTTAGCGGATAACTTATAAGTTATTTTCTGAAAATTTCGATGTATCAAAATCAATATTCGACCGAGCTGTTTTTGAGTTATTTAACTTTTTGTTCTAAGGATAATTATTTTTCCACGATAATATTATGAGGGTCGTGGTTCTTAGTTGAAAATTTAGTAGCTAATAATTGTCTATCAACAATCATGATTTCCAAAAATGATCCAAAAAATAAATACCAAACCGTCCGATCATCTATTATTCTATTACATATATTTAAAACTGTTGAAAAATTATTTTTAAGGACTATTACAATCCTTAGGATAATATAAACGTTACAAAAACTGAAAAACTACTCGTTCGAATTTTGAATTAAATAAACAGATAAATACATTAACATTATCAAAAAAAAATTCCACTAAATAATATCCACAGTAAAAAATATAGCTTTTCATTTGAAAAACAGTTGAAGTTTGTCACTATATCTACCCAATTCATTCCAAACTATTATGGTCTTTGAGTATATAGGTACTGTGCGACTGTGCTATTTGAAAATTCCAAAAATCGGAGTTTGAATAAATTCGTTATCAATTAAAAAAACTATGGCGAGTTTATGTTGGGTGGTGAATCACTCAGTATTTGATATATATATATATATTATATGTTGACGTAATTATAACAACATAGTAATATCATTGATTATAAATACTAGTAGGTATTTATATACTCAATGGTAATATTAACGATAAATTATAATAATAATAAAAGTATTGTACTATTGTATAACGTATACGCGTGTGCAGTTCAGCTGCATATATATAGAACATCGGTGATGGCGATCGTTTCGGCAGCGTGGAGTCAAATAAACACGGCTATACTCTCCTAAATTCGATAATATGGTATTATAAGTATCAAGACAATATTCAAAAATTCTTAAAAGTCGAAATTTGAATAGATTCGTTAGGTATATTAAACAAAAAAAAAAAAACGAGTGCACCTCGGTGGTGAATCACCCTGTATCTATCTGATATACCTATTGTAATATTATGTTGACGTCATAATAATGTACACGACAGTAATAATAATAGTAATAATAATAATAGTAATAATAATAATATAATATTGTATACGCGCGTGTGTGAGTGCAATTGTATATTTGTGCGAATGTACAATAACGGCGACGTCAGCGCTCTCGTCAAAGGCAAAAGACAAAAGGGTCGTCGGGCACAAATAGCCTCGGGACGTAATAATATGGCGGTAAATACTGATTGTGCGAGTGTGTGTACAGTGTACGGCCGAACACTCGAAAACGTTTTACTACGGCGGCGGCGGCGGGTTTGGCATGTTTACACACTGCGAGCTCCGCGGCGAAGATTCAATTCGATTTTAATTTCATGCTTTGTCGCCTATAACATGCGATACGCTCGCGACGGCGGTCGTGTTACGCGCGCGTCGAACAAACACGGCGGCGCGCAGCATTCGGTTCAGTGCGCGCCCGACGACGGCGCGGCGGTGCGCGATATTATGATTTATTGCGATTACCATAAAGTATTATTATTATTAAAGTATTATAATATTATTAATGTTATTGTGCTCGGCGCTCAGTCGTCGAAGAAACGCTTATGAGTTGTAGCGCGCTCGGGCACAGCGGTCGTAGTCAGACCGAAAGATTTCCGTCGACGAATCCATATTATATTTTACAAACTCCAAACTATCGCTCACCGGCCTTGAGCGCAATATAATATATTATTATGACTCGATCAAACGTGTCCTGACCGACTGATCAACGTAGAGCCTAAATTATAATATGATAGCTTGAGACCTGACATTTTGGCAGTAGGTACCTACTTTTTCATACCGCCATATTATAATATGCACTACCTATGCAGTAGCGGTTCACTGAGAAAGGATTTTTCCAAATTTCGCATTTTAAAGATGAGCTCACACAAGAATTTTGAGATTCACAATGAAAATAAAATTAAAACGGTTACCATTGATTTCAGATTTTAATAGCAAAAGTAGAAATTGGTATATTTTTTTTTATATGAATTGTTGCCATTACGGGTTACATAAAATACAATTGTTATAATTAGGGTTCTGAATTTGAAATATTTCAAAATAGAAAATTTCACTATTCTTGAAATATTTCAAAGAAATTATGAAAAATATTTTTTTTCTTTTAAAAGTGTTCGGTTATAGATGATTAGAAACAATATATTATATTGATTACACACTTAGAAATAAAGAATAACATATTATTTTTGTTGATTTCACATTTCATATTTGTATATTCTATAATATAGATATTATACACATTATACAGTACTCAAAAAATAATATTCCTGCCATTATTTTGAGAATAAAAACATTTTTTAAAATACCGTCAGCGATCCAAAAGATAATGGTTTGAAATAATGTTGAAGTCAATTCCAAATAGTGAATGAAATAATAGTGTATTTTCAGTAATTATAAAGTGTACAAAAGTCGTATATGTGTGTGTATGTTTCTGAGTGATGTGAAGGTGCTCTGGACTCATTATTTAATACTTAGATCATATAATTTCTTATAAGTATTATAGATTTGTTGAACAACTTATAGGTAAATTATATGTAAATATGTTACATATTTTCTTTGTTTCATACAATAAACCAACTTTTAAAAATGTTCACTTATAGAAGTTGACCCGTTCATAACTATAAGCTTTTAGATATGATGAACATTTTATTTTTATTTTTCATTAAAATGAAATATTTCAAGGAAATAAATTTCATGAAATTTTAAAACCGTAGTTATAATGATTATAAAAGGATAACATTCTAACGAATTCGATATTTGTTCAGTAATAGGTATTAACGCCAAAGCGCAATTTGGGAAAGATGCTCATGGGTGATTAGCACACCCAGATTTGAAATTAGCACTCTCATAATGTATGCCATTTGCAGACTAACTGGACAACTTGAGCACCCCCAAATTTTTCATTAAAAATGTGCCACTGCCGCCTACTGGTTATATACGCGTCTGTTCATGGCTGGATTAACCATATATGGTACTATAAAAGTATAAATGCATTAAATCTACGCAATAAAACAAATAGCTAACGTAGGTACTGGAAATGTTGTAAATACCATGCATATTATATTGTTGTTATAGTACCACTGACTAAAAAATAGAAGTACTGTAAAATATATTATTCACTCATTTCAGAGCATTTATTTAGCATTTTATTGCCGATTTTTCTATCTTTTCAAAAAGGGTGTTATTAGGGATCCTGACTAGTAAGTATTTATGATGTTCTGTATAGCCTATGAATTAATGGAGGTTCAACCCCGATTATATTAGTTTCTATACATATATATTATTATTGCATTTTATACTATCCCATAAAACAGCTCTTACAATATAAAATCGGTTTATTTTCCACTTAAACACAATATACGTAATACATTAAATAATGATACACAACAGCCAACAGTAATAATATACATAAGTTCACTGCAAGCTCTAATGATTGGTGTATTTTAAATGAAACATTATTTTGAGAATAGAGAGAATTAATTATTGTGTCTACTTATACCCTATAGGGATCATATTATCTTGTACAAGTATCGTATACTGTATCATGATTCACGATGCATGCTCATTAATGGGCGATAGTGATATATTATGCATTATATACCTAATGAATTATGACATAGGTACCAGGTTTAGGTACCTATATATTTTATAACAACTACAGTAATTAATAATTTATACATGTAGCCATGTAAGAATGTTCATAAATATATAATGTTAAGAAGACTTTACTCCTGATATCCCGTAAGACGACCAATATTTACTGTCTTATACAGGCGTTGCATATTATATGGAATCAGAAAATATGTACTTCTATAACTTATAAGACAATTTGTGGAATGAATAGTTTTCAAAACCACGGTTTCACCGCACGTACAATATATATTATTATGGTTGTCGAGAGATCCGTTGTTATAGTTTGGAGCACTGACGGAATAGTTTGACAACCACTAGTATACTTTATGCCATACACTCATTACAGTCATTATACCATATAAAGTTACATGTGGTACAATCTATTATGGCTTATATTATTGCTGCTCATTCAATGTCCCCTGAAGTCAGAATAACAAGGTACGCACGTACCTTTAGACATTCGGACATCGGGTCTGGAAACGTTCGGAGCACTCGAAACTTTGTTGCAACATCAACAGTGTTCAGTGGACTGTGTATACCAAATATTTATAATAATATTAATAATATAATAGATTGTATATTCATATCATACTATTAGCTATAATGAATCATGATATATTGATATATACATACACAATATACATAAATACAATGTGTCTGGTGAATATACAAATTATTTTTATTAAATTAAAAAAATAAAAAAAAATTAGCATTTTTAAAAGTAAATTGTTTATAACTTCAAATAGCGCTGTATTTAATACATATAAACATGTATAATATAATATATAACTGTGTACAGTTTTTATTTTTATTTTACTATTCAACAGAATTCTACTTTTTTAAATTAATAAAAATAATTGTAGCACAGTAAAATCGCTTTAAAATTACGATAAAATGTTGACAAGTTTTGAAGATACGACAGCAAATGTGTGGTGGGTCCGGTTTGTTTAAAAAAGTTGAATTGCCCAAAATAAAAAAAAAAAAAACAAAACAAAAGTTAGACCCACCCTTTAAAAGGATTTTTTCCTAAACTAAGATATGCTATGATAATATTATTATAACGTCGGCCAGCCACATTGCATATTTATATATACCTTAATTAGCGTTTATTTTTTTGTCCTCTAAAAATTCAAAAACTACTTGACCGTTTTAAATAAAATTGATATCAATAGATTCCTCGAGACTCTGGGAGAGTTTATAGATTTTTTCAGCCCATATAGGACACTCACACATGCATAGTTTCGTCTCTCGAAAATCGAATATTTGTTTGTTTATATACCTATGTTAGGGTTATCTTTGGTTAGTGGTTAATGAATAAAGATAAATGATAATAAAATAGTCGTTATGATTGGATATAAATTATTATAAACCAAATTATACAAACATATATTTTGGGACTAGTCAAAGTAAGGGTATGTTAGAATATAAGTCACCGCGTCCACATATTATAATAATATATATTAAAGGTAAAGTCTTATTTACCTATACCTTATTTATGAATACTATAGCATATTATAGGTACCTATTATCTGAAAGATGTTGTAAGATTGTTATTTTTTTATTTTTCTAAGACGTCTTGCAATCCACACGCATATTATAATATTTTCCATCTCTCCATCGCTCTCTCTCTCTGCATGTATATACACTTGAAAACACACACACACACACGTCATACCCGTATTTAGCAACTCCAAAGTTTCAAGCTTTTATAGTGTTACACACTATACACGCGCATACCCCGTCACCGAAGCAACGGCATTTGCAGGGGCACCGAGGTCGCGCGCCGTCGTCAAGAGTGTATTTCCGTGTAAGTTCGACGTGGCGGCCTGTGGAATCTGACCGCAGCTGTGCGATGCGATTCGTGTATGCGACGAGACTGCTTGCTATAACACGCACGTTATATAGGTACTTTCGTTTTATCTGGGTGTGAGTGTCCGTGTGAAAATCGTCGCATTTGTGCGCGCCCGTCTACCCGTTGCTCTGGTGCCCCCCGCCGCCGTCGCCGATTCCTTTTATACCGCCTCTTAGGTGCGATAAACTCCGGCTGCAGTGTGAACTAATATATATGTGGTATACGGTATACACACACACAAATACATACCACCCCCCCCTCCACCGCAACGGTTACTCTGGTAACTAGCAACCCTATATAGGTACCTACCCCACATTTGTATACTCGCAACGACCGTAATGGGATTCGTTTAAATATATATATTATACCAATACGAAGTAATACTGCAGCAGCGCTTCTCGCTACAATACATAATAATATAGTTATCGTTTTTAGTTTAAATTACAATAGCCTGTCATCTTCACGACTCCATCACAAGTATATATACTATACTTACACAACAAACGATATACCGGGTTATTTATTTGACGTAAGAAATTATCATTATTGAAAAAGTTTGTTTTAGAAGAAATATTTTTTACATGGTTTAAAGTCGTTACAAAACAATGATTTTATTGAAACATTTTTTTATAACTTCTAGAAACCGTGTAAAAATGTTTTTTTTCAAAATCATTTATACATTTTTAAATAATGAGTGTTGAGTGGTAAGATAATCGTCCGGTATATAATTTACAATATTTTATAAATTTTGTAATCATTATTGTACATACTCGTACAATAATTATATTAATTAATATCGAAATCAAACTATAGGTGTTTACCGAGACAACTCGATCTACCACATTTTTATACGTGACTTCTCCAACGTGAAATAAAGATATTAGAAAGCCAATTAGCTTCTCGTGATCGAGAAGATTTTAAGAACTTATATTATACGTATACGTCAAGCTAACCAAATTCTGTTTTTAGTTTTTACCATATTATAAAGGAACGTTTGTGGAAAACTATATAAATAATACTTTAATAACGCAAAATGCTCTAATAGATAACTTTAATCTAGTCTAGAGTATAATGTAAATTGGGGAGAGAGGTCTAGTGTCAAGCCCCTATGCTCAGAAGACTTCAAAGCCTTCTAAAATATTATTGTTGTATACTAGAATATACACACAAATAAACATTTTAGATTTAAAGTTAAGTATAACTACATAAGTTGGTGAAGCTGAAACGCTCCAGGTTTCTCGTTAATTTGTAAAAGTTGTTCAGTACTAGCAGATAAAAAAATTGTATAATCTATAAAAAATACCGTTGATATATTATCTAATTTAAAAAATCACATATTTTGTAATTGTATTTTAAAAATAAAAAAACCATAGACAACTTTTTATTGTTTAATTATTTTTAATATAAAAGCAGTTTCGAGTTTAAATGGTCTAAAAAAGTATCGTACATTTTTATCAACATAAAACATTATTTAATAGTTTTATTCACAGAATGCACTATTATAATTTTATTAATTGTTAATTTGTATTTCCTATATAATAATATATAAATAAAATACATATTTTACTTTTGTCATCTTTCGTTTCATTTACAGTGTTTATTTCTTTGGTCTATGGCCCCTCAATGACGGTTTATTGTATTATTCGTATTTCTAAAAACAGAAATTACATCACATAAAGAGGAAAAAAAATAATGAAAACGGCTGAAGCTTGATATTTCAGGTAATGCAAACATAATAATATGTGATGATGTCCTGACGTCTGATTCGACGATAAAAAATCACAAGTGTCTTTTTTTCTGTATTATTTTTTTCCGTTTATTTACATCGGGCACGATATACATCTACGACGTAAAGTATTTTATATTATATACCTAACCTACATACACAGTTTACGTTTAGAGTATACGCTTTGTATACTATGCGCGAGTACACCTGATCGGGACAGGTATTTCACTCAATGAGCGTATTTTTTACCCTTCGCGTACTCGACTTTTCGCTTGAATAATCGAAGCACATAAACGGCACCGTGGCAATATATTATTATATAATATAATGTGCTTCTGTGTTTCTTCCGTCCCGTAAAAATAATGTAGGTACAATATATTATGTCCTGCAATCTAAAAGAACAACAATATTGTTTATCGTTTGTTTAACCAACCGTGTACCTACATAACATAATAATAATATATTAAAATATATTTTATGAGACGGAACCTTAGAATTGTTCGTAGATACCCGTTCGTTGTCTTGTAAGCTAAAAATAATATCAAACATATCAGTATACATAAATGCATGTTTAAAATGTTTTAAATTGAGTTGCAGGTTGCATAAAACAATAGCGAGTCGTATAAAAACGTTTGATATTTGAATGTTATTTATGTACATTTTACAATACCTAATTAATAACATTATAATAACTTATTAAAATGTAATATATAAATCATCCTAATTCTTTCAAATTACATAATATATTAATAATAAAAGTGTTATAATACATAATATATATTTCAGTTATAGCTACCTATAGCTACCTATTAATAAAATAATACAAGCCAAATAGTTAATATCAACATTTCACACTTTAATTACGCTATATAACTTAAGTAAACATAAAATATGTGAGCCTATAGTATTTTATTATTTTGTTATTATACAAATAAATGAATAACTTGCTTAATGGAAATAAATATTAGCAGTTAATATAATATTGTATACAGTTACATGGATGTAACACAAAGATTAGAAATATGAAATAAATGTATTGTTCTATTCAATATGTTTAAGTTTTAATATTTAAAATGACTTATCAACTAATCAACTATCTTAAAAACTTGGTTTTTAATTTAGGCTATTTATAATTATAAGTCATAAGAAATAAATTTGATTTGAATATTATAAACCTTATTAGTTTATTACGATGTAACGCTTAATTAAGCTTAATCATAGTTTGCAGATTACTGACTAAATTATATAATACAATAATGCCATAATATTATACTGCAGTCATGCAGTATACCCACTTCAAAACAGTTAACTCGGTCGGTGCAGACTTAATTACTTAAATAAAAGCAAAATTTCATGTATAATGTTATGACTTATAAATAAATATTATAAGATTTAGGTACTAAATAATTTTAATATCTGGGAAAAAATACACACAATTTTATCCAACAAAAAATTACGGAGGGAAATGGAAAGTTCATTTCTTTTGATTGGAGGAAAATTAACAGTGTGAGGAAACGACATCTCCCTTCTAACCTGGGGGTGCTGAACATTCCCCAAGCACTTATCTACATGTACCACTATCCTTATCTGGGGTGGGAGAAAAGAAACGAGTGCCTATATAACTAAGTTACTGCTTATTATCATTATTTCTTTAGCATAAACTATACAAATATGTGAATGTGATTTCGTACTTATTAAACCTTTAATAGTAAACTATTTAGTTTTTGAAACAAATTCAGTTATCATTTTCGACCATAAATCAACTTGTTATTAATTGTATGATGTACCAAATATTTTTAGGAAAAATAAACAACACAAACATTGTTCAAAATGTAATTTATTTTTACTTAAAATTTAGTACTCCCCACGCAAAGTTAATAACATTTTAAACGACACTAATAAAATGTAAAATGTTGTCTTATTATTAAAAAACTGTTTTTTATTTTCAACAAAAACGAGATAAATTATAAAAGCATAATACCGCGTATTATGTATTTTTAGGTAGGTAGTACAAATGTTAAGTTTAATTCAAGTATAACATAAATTATATAAATAAAAAAAAATGTATATTTTTATTCATTTACTTGGTTATTTTGCTAGCGTCCTGAACAATAGGGTTGTGTATAAATATATTTTTGCAACGGTTTAATGGTTGAAAATGTGTACAAAAGAAAAATTATTTCATCAAAATAACTCGCTTTATCCTTTACCGAGGTTTTCATTAGTGTTTTATGTACCGCCATCATCAACGCAATACCTCCCCTTCTTATTCTCTGTTACAAAAACGCTTTTTATTCCTCTCATATTATTATTACTATTATTTTTTTTTTTACATTTATATTTTATAAGTCCGTCCTTTTAACTTTACCCTTACCTTCCAACTATTGTGCCAGCGAATAACCAAAACTGTAAAACTGTTAAGAACGGACTTTTAAAAAACCAAACCTAAATTACACGGTGGTTCTATTGTTTAACTTTTTGAAAGCATCGACTCTCCATTATTTCTCCATCGCTCGCTGATTTTGATGTAAGTATAATAAGTACAAAAATAAAAAAAAAACGGAGGAATAGGCAGAGGAGCGTACTTAGCGTACACTTATGAAAACACTGAAAGCAATTTAGTTGTATCAATATTGTTGATGGAAACTTTTTTTATAATAATAATTATAAAATGTAGTTCACCGAGGATTATGTTTAAATTGGCTTAAATCTGTAATAGTTTACTATGCACTATGATTTTTTTTTACTTCAGTATAGGATATTGTAACTAATAAATAATAATTTAATTGTGAACCAATTAATAATATGGTTATATTGATTTGGATTTGTATTTGTGTTAAACTGATTACTGTAAAGTATAATAATTATACATTTTAAAAGTTGAAGACGTAAAGTTTAAATGGCTTTATAGAGACATAAAAATTACAAAAACTAATCTTATTGATAGGTTTTAGAAATTGATTTATGATGTGTGTAACGATTTATTAATTATATAATGGTTTTTCATGTAGGTATCTATTTATGTACATTATATATTGCTTATTAGTTGTTCATCAAATAATTATTACTATATAGATGATTTTAATATAATATTAGAATTCCTATATGCTAAATATAAGTTTCATTTTAAATGTTTTGTACGACATCTTGAATTTATTTTTAATGGTGTGCAATCGCCAACATCTGAAATACAGTTTTGATTTTAATTTTAATTATTATTAAAAGTACAGCTTATCACATATTTAAAATACATTGATGATCAAAATAATCTATAGATTTATTTTTTTGTTAGAAATGCACTTACATGTATCATACAATATTTTAGAACCATCTCATTATAATATTATATTTTTAGTATTGTAATAAAAAATATAACCAAATAATATTATGGCTGTAAGGATTACCGTTATTTAAATCTGACTTCAGATCACTGCAGCAAAATCTCCCTCTATTTTGGCTATGGATGATGAACTTGATGGTTGGATTGTTTCTAAAACAAAATAAAAATATATCAAAGATCTTTTATTATACCTCATGAATTATAAACCATTGAATAGGTCATGTCTTTGAAATATTATTTTTTCATGTTGTAAACATGTTGTACGAATCGAATAATATTTAAATCATAATATCATTAAAATATAATTTTTTCTCTTTGATTTTTTCCTGCGATCATAAACCCTTTGCACACAGTTAATCCGATCGTACAACAATATACAAAATGTTATTCACAACCGAAGGATTTCGTCATTATAACAGCAGTTAAGATTGTTAACAATTATATTATTGTAGAAGATAAATTTATTGAATCCCACCCGTAATCTCTGTATATTTTATATAATCCTATTAAGTAGATTATGCGTATGAGACGAGAACGCATTAATCGTTTGGATTTTTTTTTACCATGTTTAATGGATATCGAGGAAGTTTGTAGGGCTTTAGGCTGTTTCTCAACTCTGAGCGTATTCTTCGAGCTTAGCTACCTATGTTAGTCTAACCAATCACATCCTGTTTACAAATGGTATTTAAGCGTAGCTATATGCTACAGATATGTTGTTATAACAAACAGCATAAACAACTATGCATCGAGGGACCAATAGATAATACAAAATATAAGATAATGATCAATAGCATGGCTACAATAAAAATGTGTATACAACTGTCAATTCACGCAGTTGAGTGTGCAGGTTCTGTATATGCAATAATCGATTTGTATTTGTAATTCTTGAATACGAGACATTATTGTTTAAGCGTTCGTTTGATGAAATATTTATTAAGAATTAAAATGCAAGTACCTATATAAAGTTCACTAGATCAGTTTGGCGCCTTACCTACGTCCAGCCTAAATATCATTATTATAAAATATAATATATGACAAGCGTACAATACGCGCTACTGACTACTGACTATTACAGAAACTGGATGGGTCGGATGGATATTTCCGAAGACGATTTTATAATAATATCAGGTGTTTCAAAATATTTTCGTGGACCGTGTGGACGTGTGGCTTGGCTAAGTGATATTAAAATCAAACTCAATATTTATAATAACATATAAAAATAGTATTTGAGTTCCCACCAAAAGCCGCGTGGTGGGTACCAGTAGCTAATCGTACCTCGAGGTCGCGACCGGCAAAACTGAGTGTACCAATACAATAGGTATGTTTGTAGCGGAAGAACGACAAAGTGCCGCGGCGGCTCGTAATCGGATACGATGCGACCGGTTTCGCGAAACTATCGTTTCGTCGACCACTGCCCCCCCAGAACCGGACTATTAACTCCGCGCAGTCCGCTTCGGCTCGGCCGAAACAGAAAATAAAAAGGGAAAAAATGCCAATAAAAACCGGTAGCACCGATTTACCCGAAACATAACAATATATTATATTATTATTATGCAGTAGAACTTACTATAATATATAGGTACGGTAACTATATTATATCAGGGATACGGCAGCGGCGCGGGCGGCGGTATAATAATAATAATACAAATTATAACAATAACAATATGCACTGCTCGTATTAAATGAGACATAATGCGCGCGGAACGTTTATTGCTCTTGTGCCATTGTGTGGGCGGCCGCCGGCGACAAAGGGTGGAGGAGGGATGAGGCTAGGAAAGACCGGTAGCGCTTGTAGAAGACGGTCCGCCGCTAAATCAACCCGATCGAACACGACGAGAACAACAACAACAACAATCGAAACGTGTCTCGAGCACCGACTGTAATTCTTTAAAAACGGTTTAGATTAGGATCTTTGTGTGGGGGTGGTCGGCACTATACACACACACACACACACACCCATAGTATGTTACGGTTCCGACGTCGGCTTATTATAATCGTGGGTGATCCTTATATTATATTATTATTATTATTATTATTATTATTATTATGTGCGTACACGACGCAGTGTGTTCGTGTGCATGTCAGACAAATCGTCGTCGATTGGAATAAGAATAGAAAAAAAAATAGTATTTTAGAGAAAAGAAAAAGCGATATAATAATAATGTATAAATGTACGCATACAGTATGTGTGTGCATTTATTGTGTGTGTGTGTACAGTGTATATAATATTATATGAATGCGAGTTTATGGATCCTGAACATATTATTATTATTATTATTATTTACCTCGGCCGCGGCAAGTTTAAAAGGACCGCGCGTCTCCGTCGTCGGCATTATTATTATTATTATTGTTATTATACTATTACTATTATAATATAATATACGTATATAATATATCATGTGTTTGCGCCTTGCGGACATCATGAGCGAAATTGGACCATTGGACAGGGCACATCCGGTCCGGATATTTTCTATACGATATCGCCTGTATAATATATAATATAGAGGAGGAACGACGTGCACGTAATATTTTTGAATATTTTATTTTTATATGCATAGTACAGACGTCTTTATCGACACGCAGTCAATTAAAATCGTGTAATATCAGTATTATATTTTACGTATTACACTATCACGAGTCAACTCGTTGAATAATAGGTGAAAAATAAACGCGCACCTTTTCGTTTTTAAGCTGGAAGGTTATAGATATATTTTTTAATGTACTCGATTTTTAAAGTCACTTGAATTTCGAAATCATCTTGTATCGGTATCGATAAGTATATAAAAATAATATAGGTCAACCATTGCTGAAGAATTTTTGTTCATTGTGGCATTTAAAAACACCAGTACCTATACGTATATAATAGCATTATACAAGTTGATTCACCAAGTATACTCGCCCCCATTTTTTAATTTAACAAAGAATTTAATCAAATTCTGTTTTTAGTTATTTTAAATAGGTATACTTAAATAGTTAAATACCATATTTTCAAATTGTTGAGATATTTTCTACTACTTAAGGAGTGTCATGTGGTGATACAAACGTCTATTTTTCTAATGAGAAACCCTCTTTTTACTTCAAATTTTGCGGATAATTTTTCTGAAAATGTTAACGTATTGAAATGAAAATTTAAACGAGTAGTTTTTGAGTTACTTAAATTTGTATACTATATACGGATAATAGGTCCATGGTAATGGGTTTGGTCCCTATGGTGACTTGAAGGTGTTTAGCAATTAATTCTAAACTACCAACATTTATAATTTGTAAAAATCGTCAAAATATAATAAACTATTACTATTTTCAACATCTATTTTATATTCTTGTAAAACCATGTTTAAGGACCTATTATTATTTAGCATAAATATTTGAAAAACTGAAAAAAAACTCGTTTAAATTTTGAATTAGGATAAGTACCTACCTAAAACATTTCAAAAAAGTTATCTAATGAATAATGATTTAGAGCAAAGAATGGGATTTTCATTAAAAAATATTTTCATTCGAAAAATAGAAGTTTGTATAGTCTAAATTGCCTGTCACCTCTCAAGTAAGTCTCATAAATTAGAAAATATGAATTTTAAGTATATCTGAAATTCCAAAAATCAGAATTATAATAAATGTATTATTAAATGGAAAAATGGGGGGGGGGGGGGAACATGCTTGGTGAATCACTCTGAATAGAAGTATAGTGTATCGAATAATGGACCACAGTATTTTTAGTATTTTTAAGAATCTCAATGTCAACTGTCAACTAAATATGAAAACTACAAGATTAAGTGACAAATTCTGTATACAAATCTTAGTTTTAATCAAAAATAGGTCCATTATAATTTTTTGTCTATAAAATAGTTATATTATGTTAAAATATATAAACAATTAAAAGTAAAAACTCATCCATAAATTTGTATAATAATATACTATACTATATAAGTAATGCATAAAAATTTGTTTGAGTCAATTATTTAAATAAACATAACTTTATCAATATCAATATTTTAATTTTTATAAATATTTTCGAAAGCGTATCTGACTTCATTTTGTAGTCTTATTTCATTTAAAAAATTCGTTTCTTAACTATACTTGTTTGTAAATTAGTAATTAATTTCTAGTATTTATTAATTACAGTTAGTAATTAATTAATTTCTTATAGGTACCTATATACACTATACATATAGGTACACATCTTGCGGTGTAGACGTATTGATACAACGGCTAAAATATTAATACTTTCGGTGTATTTAAATAATGTATTGCTCAAAATGTTTATTTTATTTTCTAAAATATTTACCTTTTTTTGTTTCTATTTTGAATGTTTTTATAATTTGAATATTAAGGATTCGTATATTTTTTAAATTCTAAATATTATGCTTGAATATTTTCTAATGGTCAATCAGACTGTTAGTGCATCGGTATTCGTCATAATAGATAAATGTTTTTGAAGACGTGCACAATGTTTCTAAACATGTAAAATATGCGTCTGAGCATATAAAATATAACACGTGTCCGATTTATGGCACATGTTAGCGACGTCGTCACCGTCACTATACTCACCAAACGTCTTGTAAGTCAAATCCGAGAAGTACGCAGCAGAAGGTACTTAAAATTAGGTTTAATGTTCGACAGTAATTCAATAATAATAATAATATGTTTGTTATCATGGAAGTTTATAGTATATTCGTTTACCTACGACTTTTATCGATCAATGAATATAATATAATATATAGCGCATGTCATATGGAATAGGATTTATCGTCCCCTAATCGCCCGCCGTTGAGTACCCGTTTTATGATTATTATTATTATGATTGCTTCCTAGGCGATTTACGACGGTCGCCGGACACGTGTACAAACACCGCACTTAAATTCGACACCCTGTATGGGTGGTTGTTGGTTAATCTACAACTTTATTTTTTTTCAGCTCACGACGATAATAATATTATATAATATTATGCACGTAAAATACTACGACGTATATTATTATTATATTGTATCGTATACACTCAACAATCCGAACAATACCGAAATAATATATTATCGGGTTTTATCGTCGATTCCATTTAATATGTATATTTTTTTTTGTCTCAGAAATACTTATATTTATAAATATACCTATTGGTGATGATGATGGTGGTGGTGGTGGTGGTGGTGGTGGTAGTGGCTTGATACGTACGCAAGTATATAATACCAGCTATATAGAACGTCGAAAAACGATTTATACAATATACGTCTCGTATATATAATAATAGCCGAGGTAGGTTTCAGTGGTCGTGGGGTTGAGATAAAAAGTTATAAACAATACAATAATATGGTGCACACAGTAGGCTTAAAAAACTCGCTCGCTCACACACACAATCGTATATATTATATACTCACGCGGCGACCGTATAATGTGCGATGTACATAATATTGCAATATATAATATATTACTCGCCGCGTTTGTTGACAATGCCATTTCGACGTCGTCGTCGATGTACCGCCGTCAAGTGCAGGGCCTGTGGGGAATCGGCAGGACAATAGTGCCTTAGGCCACTCGTTTATGCCCATGCGCGCGCTTGTGTGTGTGTGTGTGTGTGAGAATGTGTGGGTGACTTTATGTGGGTGAATGTGAGTATGAGTGTGTAGGTAAGTGTGAGTGTGTGTGTACACTGTGATACTCGAAGGCACTCGACAGCGGCGCGGCGACAGTGCTACGGTGTGATCGTATTCGATAATAATAATCCTCTGCTGCTGCTCATACACATACACACACACACACACACACACACTCACTCGCCCACCCACACAAACCGTCATCGCCAACACCGCGTGTAATTGCAATAATTGCCCATAACGAAATTTACAACGTCCTTATCGCCTCCCTGGTGCCAACTACCCCTCTTTCCGTGTGTCCTATATAGATATATTACATCGTATACCTATACACACTGAGCGTCATGTACGGTTAGGCATATATATTATATAGAGTATAGACTGCAGTAATCTGTCAACCCCTTCACTCGGCGCACTACATACGTGGTAGGTACGTACATTTGCGTTGCTATGGCATCGCCGTCGTCGAATTCTATGGCTGCGGTGGTCCTATATAAATATAATGTGCCACGTTAACGATATATGTAATTTGTATCGCGCATAGTATCAAAGTTACACAGCACTCTATCTCTGCTTGCTGCAGCCCTCGCCTTTCACACCTGTGATTCTTTCGTATGTTCGTTCACTCGCTTATTATTATCTGCAATTATCCCTCTATAAGACTTATAACAGCCGATCCTGAACCACGTCGTTGTCCGTGACAAATTAAATACTGCCAGGGGATTATTTACACTGCGCTGCAGTCTTAAACGCCGTTAAATATGTGTAAGCCACACATATATTTTTAAAACAGTCATTAGGGTGGTTTTGACTTTTAACCAAAAATAAAATACAGGTCTACAGTAATGAATTATAATATATATCCAATTATAATAACTATTTTCTTTTCTGTAACAACCAAAATAAATATTGGTTTTTCGTCGGACAACAAAATGTCTCTGTGTGGGCCTTTCTTTAAAACGGAAAAATTTTAAAAAAAATGGCTCCAAGGTGCACCAAATGCCATAATCATGAGTGCGATAGACTATACTCAGGAATGGCAAATAGGATTTGTTCAACGTGCCAATGTATGACACAATGAAAATGAGCCGTGTGTTTGATATGCCTGATGTAGAAATAACAGTATATAATGTATACGCAATTATTATTACGCTTTATACAGCAATCGTGTTTGTATTATTCACGAGCACCTTCGTCATATTAAATATTAATGTACAGTAATGTATAATGACGTACCTATATTATAACGATCATAATAGTACCTACAATAATGTAATATTGTGTTGCATGAACGGAGACATTTTTATCCACCATCGTGGTGGACGAGTGCGTCCGCACGCTACTGTAAACCTCTGTTCGAACGGGTATTGTCATTATGGCTCTGGGCAACACGTCATATTATATAATAATAATAATAATAATAATAATAATTGTGTGTACAATGTACCTATTATATTATTATACCTACTCGAAACGTCTTAATTTTCCGCTAAACACACGTGCAGAGTACCTACTCCAATGGTAATCGCAACCGCCGCCGCCACCGTAGCGTTCTCAAACTGGTTATAAATTACTTAATCCCTTGGTCGTATATAATAACGTACACGCCTGCTGCACTGACCCACACTCGAGGGGAGGTCGGATTTTTCACGCAATATCATACGCGTCTCGCACCCATCCGCCCTATATAATAGTATCATATAAAAACGGCACCTGGCCAATAACGATTAGAATAACGAATAATAATAATAATAATAATACACATACAGTATAATATAATACTTGTATTATAATAGTTGTATGTGCGTGTGTCGTGTGTGACATAATATACCTACGCATAACAATGCGGCGATCCGTTCGATCCGGCAGAGTGCTTATAGATGGCAAAAGATCTTTATAATATATTATAGAGCATTATATCTACAACATATAGAGCGTTTTCGGACATTAAGAACCGTCATTGGGTATTTATTTATTCATCAAATACAAACGAGTGTAAGTCCAAGGTACAAAAGAAGCAGGATAAAATATTACTGCAGTCGCCGGTTTGAGGATACTTATTATGGCGTACTATATTAAAATATACCTATTACCTATCTACCTATATTAGTTTCTGTACAAGCCATGGCTCGACTTTCCCACGGTTATCCTTACCACCAAATCATGTTTAATTTTGGTCAGCCTTATTAATATAACTAAAATAACACGTATTAAAACTTATGTGTAGCTATGTAGCTTTTACATTTTGTCCCAAAATCATATATCATGACACGGTCCTACCTAAAATAAGCTATGGTTGTATTGTGTGGTAAATTATATAGAAGCAGCGCTATTTAAGTTTTAATTAATATAGGGGTGCCAAAATGTAAGCATCTCAATTATTGTTTTCATTGTCAGTTTTCATTTTTCTTTATCATACCTATAGTAGATACACGTATTATATGTATATATGGGGTTGTAGGGTTAGTTAAACTCAATATTTTCTTGAACTATAAAAAATGGAAAGTTGAAAGTTGGAAGTCATTTTTGTCATACATACAAATAGTATACATCTGTATGAATAGTAAATATAATATTACATTATCTTAATTTCTTTACTATATATTGTACGAATATTATTGTTTTCATTTTTCAAAGTAAGTATTTTTAACTTTTATTTGTCAGCCATCCGTTCGTCAGTGCGTTCGTGAATTGTATGGTGGGCCAATAAGATTAAGAAAAAACAAGGGGCGCTTAAGTACACCCCTAAAATTGCAGTCCTGTTCCATAGGCGTTACACCACGTCTTGTGGATTCTTTTGCAGCGTGTACGGGTCGTTTTATTTATTTTAAATTTATTTTCATAGGGGTTTTTCAATAAATTGATTTTTTTCTGAGAATTCCAGATACGCGGCAGACTGCTGTAAAGACGAGGGTGCATTTTGACAGTAAAACAAAATAAATATATAAAATTAATTTATGGATCACGGATGAAGTATGATATCGTTAAAAACTTTAAACATAACTTGGAAATAAGAAATAATACTTGTTAAACAATATATCGTAGTCATTCGTGTACCTACACTTATTGTCTTAAACAATATAGTTACATATATTATAGGTAGGTTGGTAGATACTTATTTATCTTAAACACATATAAGAGGCACACCATGTCAAATTCAATATAGTAAAGTTCTACACCAACCGCATCCCGTGCACACTATATACTATAAGAAGTAGGAACCCCGGATGTCTATATTAAAATATTTGTTAGTCTTTCGTAATGCTTTATAAGGGGATTGTTAAACGGACAAATAGATGCGCCTCGTTTGTTAGAGAGACTTGGCATCCAGATTCCTAGCAGCACTCGATCCCAAGAAACTTTTTATATATACCAACAAGTAGGTCTAACTTTGCTGGTAATGCACCTCTCCTGAGAATGATGCACTTATACAACTCAAATATTTTGTGACCGTTCGTACCTAGGCTACTTATCTATTTATATTTTTTTATTACGGTTATAATGTCATTCTTATATATTACTTTAATATTTATCTGATTCATATATTATGTCATGTTATATAATGTTTCGTATTCTTGTTATACTCTTTTTTTCAAAAGCCGATTGGCGTTAATATATATATTTAAATATAACAAATAAAAATGAAATAAAAATAAAATACTATATAATATTTAATTAAGATTGTCTAATAATATTTTTTAGTTAGGATTGTAAAATAATAAAATATATCAGCTGGAACTTATTATTTTAACTATGTATTTCCCCAAGCCTCCTAGCTATTGTAAGTATGTTAAAAATTAAAATTATAACTCGAAGGGCTCTGAAAACTCCCCCTTATATATAAAACAGGTTACCTAATCACGTTACAGTGTATTACTATAACATGAGTAGGTTCATAACACAACACGTGAGATAGAATTTTTGGCAGTACTGGGTCTTGAATATTGAACTCTGAGAGTCCGCAAAAGAAAATGTTAGGATTCCTCAAAATCATTATCAATTATAATACCCACAGGCCATTAGTGGTTATCAGACCTATTAAGGATCCTATAGTTATAATAAATATATAAATTATCCTATATATAACAAATTATCTGCCTCCCTCCCCTTGAAGTGAAATCCTGCCAAGGATGTTTATGCGTTTGCATATTGCCCTCATTTCTGATACTTTGATATCTATAATATCTGAGGATCCAACTATATATATATTTCAAAGCGATGGAATGCACCGTTATTTGCACATGACATTTATCCGCCATTGATAATTGTAACATCGAAGAGGATGTGGTCCTTACATATGTACTTTTGCGCAACCCATTTATATAGTGCGTTCAAAGTTCGATACGTCATGACAAGTTTACCGCCTTGTGTATCATAATATGTGCAATGTGAATATATATAAGTAGGTATGTGATCCACGTCAAAATTTCAATTAATTGACTTATACCTACCAACTTCGAATGATACTCATCACAACTGTCGATAGTGTTTATGTATTTATATCTAGGGAGTTTCCCACACAAGAAACTCTAATAAAAAGCTGATTATCATGAAATTATAATATGATATAGGTACTCAAAGCGTCCGTTGCAAGATCCGGGAAATTGGTTGGAAATGTCAATTCGCAACATTTTATCATAATCAAACCCATTGTTTTGGGTAGGTACATATACATTTATAATATCTTACTGGCGAATGAAACCGCGCCCCTCGTCGTCCGGATAATGGAGATGCGTGTTTTTCTCACAATATCATACTTAGCAATAGGTACTATCATTTCGTTTTTTTTTTCCATCATATGATTAGCGTGCATTGTGCTCGTTATTACGTGATGGAAACTCGCTGACGAGTGGGATCGTCATTAGCATTATTTGTCTTCAGTACTCTTTTGCGTTGTGTTTCGAGTGGGACAATTTCAACGTAATATATTGTATATTATGCGTGTTTCTTTTTTAAAGCAGTCCATATTATAATATAATACAATATATATTTATATTATTTGAGTGTATGAGTTACAATGATGAATTCACCCGTGAACGGCAGTATAACTTAAATTTGCGGTTTTGTTCATGACGAGAACAAAAATAAAATAAAACTATGTATTCCTTAAAGACTGTTATTTGTACGCCGGACGTGTTGCTACCGTATTGTTGTACTGCTGTACGTGAATAAAAATGTGCAATTAAGTATTTGTGTCCACAGTAGTGATAACTGATAGTTGATAGTTAAGAATAACTATAGTATAACTTATAAGGTCCAACATAATTACAAAAATAGTTTAACGACGTCCAACAACTGAACAACCTACTTGTTGCAATCATTATTGCCAAAAAGTACATTTAGATATTTGATAATTTTTTGATAAACGTCAATATTAAGTATAATAATATGTGTTTAATTTCAGGCCATTTAGAGAGAATTTTCACAAAAAATTCTTCAAGTGAAATTAAAGATGAAATGTTGCAGAACCATTGATAATAATAATTGAGAATAGCTTTAATGGATATTATGGTATAGGTAGTTGATCGATGGTTGTTGGATGTTAAGGATAATGTTGAGAACAGTGACTGAGAGAGAAAAACAAAGCTTTTCTAATTTAACGGTTAACATTACCGCTACCGGCAGAAACAATTAATCAGTACAATTATTGTGTATTATATTATAATGGTTGGTAATGGTAAACCCATAACTAAATGACTATACTCATACGCAATATATGTGACTATGTAATATATAGTTATGTAGCGTGTAAGTTGTAGCAGATCATGAATAATGTATAGGTATGCGTGTTGCAAAAACTTTCAAAACCTTTGTCTCGGAAGATGCTTCGAAACTGGTACGATGTTACAACATGAAATATAAATCACGAATTGTGTAGACATAGGTATAAGGTACAATGTAAAATATTATACGCGTCACGTGACAATATTATAATGTTGCACACCTACAAATATATATATTATATATACATCATACATGTATTATTCGGTATAACTGTATTAGTACACATTTTAATTAACGAAACAGCTTCATTTTTTTACACACTATACGCTTCCAAATCAAAACTTTACTCAACTCCCTACCAGTTTGTCTCACAACTATTGCCTCAAGCTCACTTCCAGGACAATAACGCTAATAATATACTATAATATGTAGGTATAGACAATTTCCAGTCGTTCTGATTTTCCACGTAGATAATTATGCCTAAGCATATTGTATATCTATATGCACAATACTATATACGCGTGGTAATGGCGGTAGTCGTAGGTAGCATCTAGAAAATGTTTCAATATTTTATTATTTACATAGGATTATCAATTTAATCGTTAGGAGTACCATAAAAGTGGGACACTTGGGGTAGTTTTGAACTTAAACATAATGTATTTCAGTAAATAATCATTGAATATGCAGGGGGAAATTTTTATATGAAAAGTTTTTTCTTGATTTAATAATATGGCTTAATAATTATATGGTACTTTAATAATTTAAACTTCTGTTGGTATAGGTACTTATTTCTTAATTTTATATTATTTTTTTCTTGTATAGCTGCCCCAAGTTACCAACTATTTAATTTTGCGGAAAAACTCATATTGAGCCTTTTGTGGTTATCTTGGGGCAAAATACACGAAACAAAGTTACAACATTTTACTTACGGATATAGGATATACAGACTATACAACACGAAAGACCCCTATTAATGCTTCCATAAGCGGAAATTTGGTGTTATTACTGGAAGGAGGGGCTGTGCTATAATGTTAATTTCCCCTATTATATAGGGACTATAATACAATATGTCAGATATTACAATAAGGGGTTACCTAAAAATCGAAATTTTTTATTGGCGGGAAATGGAAATGTATATTTTATTATGCTGTACGGGTGGTGAACGGAAAACAGTGACGCCTGAATAATATGTTATTACTTATTATGTTATATACATATATATATAATAAATATAGATACCTAGACGGTTATCGTTGCTGAAGCTAACCCGGGATGATAAAAGAACAAATACAAACAAACCAAAAACCTATTAAAACGCAAGCCTTGCAGGTGGTTTATCGCCCAGACGGTATATTGTGCGTATGTGTCTCTGCAGCGGTCGTCTAAAAAAACAAGTCTGGAAAAAAAACTGCATAACAAATTGTCAAGTGCGTAGCCGCACCCAATCTTCGACATCGTGCATATCTTATGTCTCATATGGCCATATATATATATGATAAAAGTATATTGAACTAAATGTTTAAGTGGCCGTGTCAGTGAATATAATAGGTACCTACCTATTCGTTGAGTTTGGCGACTGTACTAGCCGCGACGACCGCTACCATATTATAACATATAATACTATGACATTTTTTTTTATTATATTTCACAAGTGGTTTAGAGACACACGTTGGTATATTGGTGAAAACGGAGTGTATGATACAGATAAAACCTATAACAATACGCGTACCTGCTAAAGTGGTATGAAGCCTGTCTGTGTCTCGCGGACACACTCTTCACTCTTCTAAACTCGTCCGTTATTTTCGTCTTTATTTCGCTACTCGTTTGTACACCAATACAGTTTATATAATATGTTGAGTGGGGATAGGTTCTAGTCCCCAGGTGCGAAACATGGGCAATAACGCTAATAATGTACTACATATATAATATATAGACGATGCCGGTTGTACGGATTTTTTCACATAGATCACCATATTATTGTCTATATAGACATATACTATATACAATATACACAATAATTTATGTATGGTAGGTAGTGGCAGTGGTAGAGGGGATCAATATTTTATTATTTATCTTGGATTACCAGGTTTTCCGTTAGATTATGTATAGACCATGGCTATATATAGGTATGGTACTATGGTCACAACTTTGTGATACGCAGGTGTCATGGCCGCCACTGACAGTGAATATTATCACTTCGATTTATCTGTCAACAAAACTATACAAATTATTAATTACATGGCTAAAAATATCTAAAAACTACTGCCAGTTGAGATTCATTTCCATGCTAAAACATGCAATAATTGTACGTGCGCAGCCCATAACGAAAATGCGTCTTAATACGATCATACCTGTATACTTAGCCATGGTATAAATTATCTGACACGAAAGAGGCACATAGGTAATTAGACGATATTACAATGCTCATTACACTTATTATAGGTACTAGAGCCGCTCGCTTTGCTTGCAATTTTTATAATAATTCCAACAAGACAACTTACAAAGTTCTAAACAATTTAACCATAAGAAAGTATAAACACATTTAGGTGCCTTACTCTTAAACATTTTAAAAGTATTCTAAACAGAAATAGTTATTAAGTCATTCTAATAATTGAATTAGAACTAATTTGTTATCTGCTCAAATATAATATTATTACGTATTTTCATAATCGAAACCAGGACGGCGGTTGCGGATGTAACACTATCTTAGGATAGTCCATAACACTGCTGATAAAAAACGCACGTCAATATTATTTATCATTGTTCCAATCGTCATCGAAAATGCATTTTACAATAATTATTATTAAATATTTAGGCACTTTATAATAATTGTAAGGGCCAGGGGAGGGGTGGCTGAAGCCTGTTGTACTTACAAGTTTTGGAGAGGGGCACCCCCTCTCCGATTTTTGCTATAGTTTGCGCACCCTATCCACTGCGGTGTATACAGGCAGGAATAATATCACGACGATTTCATCATAAATAATACCGTTTGGTTTGTATCACTATAATACGGAGACGACGCCGGGAGTGATAATAATAGCACGTCGCCGTGAAGCGTTGAGTGGAAAATATTAGCTCGGCATCCGAATCTGACGCGGCGGCAGCGGCTGTGGCGCAGTCAAAACTACTAATCTCGTGGGTTATTTATGTTGCGTCTCGGGCGTGCCGACGGCGTGTGCGCCTGTGTGTGTTTGTGTAAGTGTGAAAGTGTATAGTAGAGAGAAACACACACACACACACACACACACCGCACAGACCCGCGTAAATAACGTTCAACATGCATGTCAAATCCCTTTGCAGCGTGAGCGTAACGCTCAGTTTAATACTGTTGTAATACGCCAGTTTTGTATATTATTATTATTATAATATTATAATAATGATATATTAAATACAAATTTTTGACTTTTAGTCGGATCGGTGTCGTCTTGGGCCGTAAGCTCGTTGTAAACACCCATTCGTGTTATATTTTTTATTAATTAATTAAATATTAATTATATTATGCGGGGTATACTAGTATCGGTACTTGCCACTGCAGGAATCTATTACAGTGTAGTAATAGCCACTAATAGGTTTATGCTCGCGCACCGACTCTGAACGCGGTTTCGATGATAATATACCCACGTATAATGCATTGGATAATTTTGATAGTGTCAACACTTAGGTAGTATCAACACACTTTATAAAGTAGGCGATGCCGATGTCGATGTCTGATACTATATTATGCACTTTTTATAATATTTCCACTAAGTCGAATTTGGGATACCTACTGGAAATTTTTAGAAAGCTTACAAGTCCTATAACTGCATGAGGTGACTATTGTCACAAACAGTCCCGTTTCTAGTTGTCTCCGAGTAAAACTAAAATGTCCTGTTTTCAGGAAGTATACTAAAAATAACGAAAAATCAATCCTTGTTAAACGAATCATTTTTCTAAGTTATACACTCATAATATGTATACGTGTGCTTATGGTCGACCGGCGTTGATGACCGTGAAAGTTCAAAGTGGTCGCGACTATGCGGCTGTGGTCCGGGACAAATAACGAGAAAATTATAAAATATTTTATTAATTAATATTGCGGCGGACGTTTCTTTATATTTATAAAATATTCAATACGCAGTAATCGTTGACAGTTCTTTCTAAGTGAACTTTTTTTTTTGGACGAGTTCTGACCTAAAAAATATGGCGCGATAGTCATAATTCCGTGGTAATAGTAGCGTAGAGTTGGCCACCACAAAATTCATATGCATACAATATTTTAACAGACAACCTACACCTTTGATGGTGATAAACATGGTAAATCTTGTATGTAATGCACACCTCAGTAGCGTTAAGCTCAAAGACAACAGATAAAAAATCTCGAGTCATATTATTTGTGAATCGATGTTTGTTCTTTGGGGCAATGTTTGACGAGTGCCACAAGGTAAATAGGACTTTTGACGATAACTTCTACGCAATTACATAATTATAATACGAATTGCTTCAAGATAAACTAGTAACGGACTAAGTGTATTAACAATATCATAATAATATTATACATATTATAATCCAGCTCTTTTCCAACCACTCAGTTTTTGTAGAAATAGGAAAAATAAGTTACTGCTTTGAATCTTTGCTGCTGGTGTAACCTCTGATATTTAATATGAAATGGGTATTATTAATTTGTAAGTGTTATTAATACGAAACTACATATTATATTATGGCTTTCCAATATCGATAAATTATTTACATTAAATACGTCGATAATGTTATAATTCTGTTCTGGATGGTCTTGGTTACTCTCCTACATCCGTCAGTAGCTGTTTGAAAACTACTTAAGACATTTCTGATTTTAGACCTATACTGACTGAAAAAGTGCAGACCACCCGTGAGCTTCTTCGACGCACCCTATTAATATACAGTGGCTGCGTAAATATCTATTTTATGAAGCGACCTTTTATGTAAAGGCGGGGGTGAGTATTTTAATGATAGGTTCTTTTATAATAAATAATAAATTATATACTTTTATGAATTGGGTTTGGTGGTTGAGGTGATGTGGCCGTGTGGGGTTATATAGCCATCCTCATTACCCAGGGAAAAATTGGTAGGTGGGTACTTATTTTAAATAGTCGTTTCATAGAAAAAACAAGTTCACGCCACTAATAATATATAGTATTATCAAAAAGGTGTAAGTGAATATGTTAAGTGTGATCTCGATTTGTAGATTAAGTGATCCTGTCTTTTGGTGGTCTAACAAGTCCATCGATTCCCTATAAGTTGTAACATTTGTGAGGCTTATGTCTAAATATACTCATATTAAAACATTTAGCAATAACGAGTGGTAAACTTTATTTCTCGTCTCTTATTATTGTGCAAATGTGTATTTGTTTAACAAATATCCATACTATTATTATTTAATATCACTATATAACAGTATATTAGGTAGATTCCTACCAATTTTGGGTGTTATGTTATATGATATTACTTATTATTATATACACTAAACAGAGTGTGTAACAATTTTAAATTGTGATCTGCTATTCAAATTTCGAATTCTAAAGCAGAATAATTTTCTAATATCATGTTGACATAATAATTATGGACTTTTGAACAAATAGAGTGCGTTATGGAAATTTGGACTTCACAATAATACCAGCTCTTGTGTTCACTTTGATGCTTAGATTGCGCAGCTGTTGCTTCAAAAATGTATAAAACGTATACTCACTTATTCAAACTCTTCATACAAAATGTATTCTGTTTCAACTTTCAGGCCGTAATTAGGAAAAAAAAATAGCACGCATACAAAAACGGGATGAAAATATAAATTAAATTTCATCAACAATGTACAGTAAGAATTAGGACTTTAGTCTATATAGAAACATTATTTTCCAAACCATATTAGAAATAATTAATGTATAAGGTTAAACGGATCACTTGGTATAGTCGGTATACATATATATATTATAATAGTAATATGAAGTATTTATCTGGCGAGACGCGTCTTGTTACGGTACAGCGCGAGAGCGAGTGTGCCAGATGAGTCAGTGCAGTATAGTTTCATATATTATAATATATTATGTACATAGTTATAGGTATCTATGGTATATATTATAGTTAATTAACATTTCTGCCGGGCGGCGCGTGGGGACGAATGGCTTTGGCGGCGGCGGAGGTCTAAGTCTCAGATCAATTTGTCACCGCAAAGGGAGTGAAAACGCGTGTCGACAAAATTAAAAACCATCGGAAACGCGTCCTCGACGACGACGGTGGCGTTAATGGGATTCTCGTCACTCTGTATATTATCATACATATATATATATATACTAGCCGTATGCAGTAGCGTATTACGACTATCTTGTACTATCATTATTATTATTATTATTATTGCTTCGAGTTGGACCGACTTTGACGTCGCGCGCTAATGCTCTAATTAACACACGCACAGAGCGCTGCTGCTGCACTACGATACGTTATAAGAAGACGACTGTCGTGTACGACATAGCCACACGACTGTAGTTTTGCCACGATGACTAGCACGACGACGTGTGGTAGTCTAGCGGACACGAAACTAAACGGAAAAAAAACCAGTGATAGACGACGTAATTTATTTTCCCCTGCACAACGACGACGTTATTCCGATTGTTTCTGTCCACGGTCGACACTATATACACGTAAAAAGTCAGACTTTTTTTGTTCATCAATCACCACCTTGCAGTCGTCCCAAACTCCGTTGATATCCGTCCGTCGGTTAGTAAGGCGATATTATAAGGCGTTACACTATACTATAATAGCGTATTATTGTCGTGATCGTGCCTTATTTTAGTTGAGAGATCTCCCACCGGTGGCGTGACGGTCTCACGTTTTTGGGACGCATGATATTAATGTAATTTATACCTATTGGCTATTATGATATTGGTACATAAAACGCAAGACCAAGGTTGGTCGTTAACTATATGGTTAGCAGTTTTAAGTTAGTTTTACTATTTTTAAGTAAATTGCATTATTGACTTGACATTTTTCGACGTGTTCGACAATATTATTAATTCTCTTGTTAAGATAATGTTGAATTTTCATCAATTTAAAAATATTTTATTTTAAAATTTACCTATTATAGGATTGTAAAATTACCTACATAATTCATATAATTACATTATATTTATAGGCTAAATTTATATATATACATTTATTTATTTTTATTGAACTTAATCCCGGCGACTGTAACAATTAGCTGTTTTTGTAGGTCTTTAGTAGGTTTGTTATAATTAGGGCTTGGATTTCAATGCATTTGCATCTTTTTTTTGGGATATCTTACGCAATGCTTCCCAAGCTACAAATATGTTTCAAGTACTTCGCAATCTAACCATAGTAATTTTTTTGCTTTTTTTGCATTTTTAGCGGATTTCATCATTTTTAGGGCATTTTTTGACGGTTTTAATGCATTTTTTAATTTTTTAGGATATTTTTGACCTATTTGTCGTATCATGACTAAAAAAATTGACCTCATTGAAATATAAGTACTACATAGTAGTATAGTACTACGTAATAAAAATTATTTTCATTTTGAACTATTTGAACTAATTTAACATCAGGTTTTCCGGTTTTTAGAACCTTTTTAATTTTTAATTTTAATTTTTTTTTGTACGTTGTAATTTTTATTAGTTCCTCATTTTTTAATAATAATTAAATTTGAATTTATTTAATAAATAATGCATTTTTTGATATTTTTAGGGCATTTTTTAGAGTTTTTAGGTCATAAATGCATTTTTTGAAAGGGCGTTTATTGATATTTTTAGGGCATTTAAATCCGAGCCCTAGTTATAATTGTGGAGCGGGTACGGTTGGTTTTTGGACACGTGTGTTTATGTGTGGCAATGATTTGCCACTAAGAACCGGGTGGACACCCATCCGGAAACTAATGGCAACAGCCGGTGCTTACTCTCAGATCGTGTTTCGCGATTGATTGCAACCACCGCTCCACTCCACAAATCTATATTGTATGACCATAAACATTAAACAGCATAAACTACCTATTTACCTAGGTGCCTACAATTATTACTTTATAAATTATAATTATCAAAATAAAATATAATGGAGTAGTATTTCTAAAAAAAATGTTTTATTATAGGTTCAGATGATAACATTTATTTGTTAACTTAATTAATTTATGCGCATATTGACTATTAAACGTTCTTATTGTTTCAACCGAAAATTAGAATTTAACATAGTAAAAAAATACCAACCATTTCTTTTCTAGTTTTTTTTTTTTTTTTACGTGTCTCGTATGCATTAGGTCGGTTAGGAACACGTGAGTGTTTGGCAGAATTTCTATTGGGGCACCCGTAGGTTTCTGCCTTGCCCTGGAGTGGGGGATGGCGGCACTTATTTTCCGGACACCGTGACTTGCCTGAAGAAAAATGCCGCCCGGTGACCAAGGATCGAACCCGGATCGGCGCCCCGCAGCCGACGCGTTGGACCGCTCAGCCACCTCGTCCCCCCGTCTTTTCTAGTAAAATTACAATACGCATTCGCATGCCGTAATAATAATATTATTATGGGTCTTAAAAGAAGTCACTACTGTGCATTTAAGGGTCCAATGGAACGACCAGACAACAACTCCATTTTATGATAAAAGAACTCAAGAAAAAATTATACAAAAGTGGGTGAAATAACAGTAGGTACCGTTCTGGTAGGTATAAAATAGTACCTAGTCTAATATATGATTAGTAAAAATGATGCTGTATGTTTATTAATCGAGTTCAACAAACAGATAATTCGACTAGTTATACTAATTGATTTTGTCATTTAAATATAATAAATTAATATTAATGAGATTATTACCTCAGCTTTTTCATATTTAGTTCTTACATAATAATTACATAATTTAATATTTAAACTTTTAAATAACATGAGATATTTGAGCAACAATAAGACAATATTCCAGTGAGTCATTTGTTTTTAAATTATTTTTAGGGATTGAGAAAACGATTTAAAGGTTATTTTAATATTCCATCTGATAATAGTTGAAAAATTAAATTTAAAAATCTAAAGGTATAGCGCATCGTGTGGCTTTTTCATGTAAATAACTTATATCACATTTTTATTATTTTATATTGTATACTTATTTATTTAAAAAAATAAAAAAATAAATGTATTCCATAATATTATAAATGAACGGTATCGATATAGATATAATTATTATTCCAATAAAGTTTATTTTTTAACATAGATATTATGTTCTTGGGCTGGATGCAACTTTTTTTTTCAAACCATGTATGCCTTAGATATGCAAAGCAAAAAAAAAAAAAAACAAAACATAAAAAGAGTAACCAGTAACTCCCTCCAAAGATAAAGTACCATGTCGCTATACTTATTTTTCCTCTGCAGCGAAAATTTAGGAATCATTTTATATAATATGTTTTTGGGTTTAGCGCACAGGAAAAACATCTAGTCGCTTTTATAGATTGATTGAATATTATAAAAATTGTTGATTTGCGATACACAAAATCTATAAGAACAAAAAATATGTGTCCAGCCCAAAAACATATTATAGGTATATGATTAAAAAAAACATATCTATATTCTATATTATGATTCTTAAATTTTATTAGTAGATGAAAAGAACAAAAATAAAAATATAAACGTCGTGTAAACTGTCAAGTAATATGGTTTACTTTATAGGTACTTTATAAAAAACTTTTTCTTAAACAATTCTTACAAATGGAGTTATCTCATAGTTGTATCAATATTGCAAAATCTTACAACAAACAACACCTCTAATATCTTGAGTCTATATCCTGTGGTCTATTGCTGCAGTGATTGCAATCGGTCCATGGCATTCGCACATTATTATTCCTACCGCAAGTGTTTGTCATCTATTCCGATCGAAAACGACTTCGATGCCCAAATAGTTTCTCTCGTATTCGTTCGACAAGCATCGTAGTGATATCGTAAGATTTTGTTTTTGTTTTTTCCCTGCGATAAGTATTTTCACTTTTTCGTCGTCTACTCATTGACTCGCCACATTAAAACACCCATCAGAAATATTATTAATCACCACACTATATAATAATTATTATTCACCGCGGTCTTATGGTTTAACTAATATACATAGTAGACGCACGAGTCATCTGAAATATTTTTCTAGAAGAGCGATTTTCGTTTTGTACGTACGCCAAATAATAATATAACTTACACGTAAATCAGACAGAGCAAGTTACATGATTAGTTTGAGTTAATCACTGCGTGTAGCAAATTACATTATAAATCATAACTCGCGAGGCACATCAAAGACTTTTTGGTGTCATATGAAAATCATAATATTCGTTTAACGTTTATTAATATGTTTTTCAGTCATTTATTTAATGATTTTATTTACACATACAAAGTACGGGGAGGAGACATTTGTTTAATAATATTTAATAAAAAATTGATTACATAACTCACGAAAAACTGTAGGCCAATTAAAAAAGACAATTTTTTTTTGAAATGACTAAACGCCAAAGGTATATTATATTATTATTATGTTTGTAAATTCCATACATTCCGTAAGTATTCAAAACGATAGGTAATTAAATATTTGTGTACAATTCACTCATAATGTATAACTACAATATAAATATTATTATGGTTTGAAGGTTTGATATTTTAAGCACGTTATTACGTTAATCACTCACTTAGCGATTTGGTTGTTGATTGTTTTTTCTATAACGCCTGCAGCTCGAGGTTGTAGTGTGCACAACCAGGATTTTTGTCCTAAATAATATATAATACAGATAGCTAAAGCCTAGGTATAAATTAATTGTCATGTTTTTGTAAAACATCAAAAATTATTTCAGGTTTAAATATCGGTATAACTGGGGTATCATATACCGATGTGTCAAAATAGCTGATAATTGAAGACAATCTAGCATTTAATTTAAAATTAGAATAAGATTAACTCATGTTAACCAGTTTTAATTTTTATTTCATAATAAAAGACTCATATTTTAGTTTCCTTAAATTTAAATCCATTTAACAATATGAAGCTATATTTTATATTAAATAATATAATGTGTCGTAGTCATTATGAATTTCAATTGATTTATTATAATAAAACTATGAAAATGATCATATTATGAGTGTATGACACTCTATATATATGTTGTTGCATATTTGTAAATTGTATTGTTATTATTCTATGGCTAACAGTAAAATGTAATCTTGTTATGTGTTTGTAGCGCTTCGTCCATTCTATTTTACGAATCGTTGAATACCTAAGTGCGTTAATTTAATTTAAACTAAGCGACTATTTTGGGAACTGTCATCAGATGTATCTGATTACCATTAAGTTTGAAATCCTCCCGTCATTGTTTTTACCTTCTTACGTCTCTACAAGTAAATTTTTAGCCTGAAACTTGATGCAATGTCATTACAATTATTATTTAAAGTATTTAACTACCGCCGGTTCGTCGCGGTTGAATTGTATGCTAAATCTTCGATCAGTATATAACATATTACCTCCATTACGAGTCCTCTTCGCTATTTTATGTTTGTGTCATTATTTTTCGGAATATTATGAATTATTTTGTTATAAAAAAAAATGTGTATCGCAATACTTCTATTCTTACATATTAAAACAGATTATTATTTCGTAGTCGAGATACAAATCATTTCTCATTGTCAACCATTTTAGTCACACTATTATTTCAAAAGAAAGTCTATCTTAAAACTTTAACTAATTTTAAAATAATATGTTTATCATTAAATTTAAAAGTTAAAACGTGCATATATAAATCATTAGTATTTGCGGATAGTATGTATATATATATAGTTGTATAATTATGTCGTGACTTGTGATAGTCAGACCCTCAGACGTGGTTTTAAACGGCCGATTGATTAATTCGAACTGGCCTCACACAGCTGGATTGTTTATAGTACATAATATTATATAGTATTGCAATTTACAATAGTATCCCATTAATGTTGTAACCCCTAAATAATAAATCTTATGTAGTCAAGTAAATTTTATATACATACATTTTTTTTTTAGGTTTTGTAATTTAATATTATACTATATTATTTTAGCTAGTTGTACCAATTTTAGATTCTGAGCGGAGCGATGAATGTAGGTATTGATTTTATAATGATGTGTGTTTTTTAATTATATTTTTTGTGTCAGTCATTAAATTATCGTTTAACCTGAATTCTGAATTATTTCTAATCGATATACGTACAGTAGATTAACCATTACCATGATATTTAGTATGCGAGTAAAATAATATACCTGTTGATTAAAAAAATTGAACTGATTTTTCGTTTGACAGTTGAGTTAACAAGTTGAATTTACAAGTGTCACCGAACACTAAAATGTGTAATAAAACAAATTTGAATATTTTCGTGAAGCTAAATTATTATTAATCGAAGGAGGGGTTTTAATACCCAATACCCATCGGCCATAAATAGACACCCAAAATATAACGGCATGATTTTATTTCTCCACAATAAATTAATATATTATATAGAACAGTTGGACGATATGTTTCTAACACATAACATGATTTAAGCAGGGAAACGATTTTTCAAAAAATAACACACTATAATATACTGAATCTAACAATGAAAAATATAAAATAATAGCTATATTAACATTTTTTTCAAAAGTGTTCAACCTATTTTTACAAATTTAGGAAATAAAAAAAATAATTCAAACTCCAAAAATGCATTATCTCTTGTCAGCGTCGAATTTATGCATTGGTTGTTTCACGATAGGCTTACAAATATATAGTTTTAAATATTACCGTAAAAAACTCGCGATAATGAAGTGTTGGCACGAGATTTAAATGACAATGATTGTAACGTTGTGAATGCTGATAGAACTTTGGTGTTGCCTGGTGGTCTACTTTAGGTAATTAAATAATATTTTTGTGGTGTGGTTTTTTATTACACCACAATATTATTGCTCTAACCACCACTAAAATTTAAAATATGTTCTCATATCGTCCAAAAACATAGTCTCATAACCGTTTCTGATCGTAGTACCTACCTATACATCGTTACGAACGTATTGTCATGTCATATATAGTAATGTATGTGAAATCATCGTCAAGTATTCGTGTGTGTGTGTGTGTTTGCGTGTGTGTGTGTGTGTGTATGTATCGTGTATACAATAATGAAATATGTAATATATACGCTGGCGACGGTACGAAATACTTCGATGGGCCCAGACCGAAACGGTCCCCTCTCTCTGGAGCGAGATGAGAGACCGTTTTGATGTATATAGTACCGGGCAATTTGTCAGCATCAGCGCACATGTCGTCTGTACGTGCAGTCGTATTATACTATTATAGAATACAGTAATAATAATATGGTTAGTAGTAATATATGTGTACTGTATAGCCGTACGTGACCGATGAGCCGGCCAACTTCGAGCTCGATCCATGCCAACGACGACTTTTCAGACAAGTTGCCGCCGTGACGTACGCACCAAACGGCGCGGTGGGTCCGACCGGAATAATAATAATAATAATAATAATAATCGTCTTGTCTGAGCAGATGCTTCCAAGTCCACTGCATAGCCAGAAGAATCGATCGACCGATCGATGAGACCTATCGTGGACGCGGACTCGTCTACAAATCTGCAGTGAGCAAACACTGAAGACACCGGTTTGCAGACATCCTACATACACATGAGTGCCATCAGCTGATATCGTCCGAAATCAAGGTGCGGCTCACCGTCTGCTGAATCGATTCATCCGCTTTTCTTAGATGGTGCGACCGAAATAGAACCTAGGCTGTTCCTATGCAAGTATTGACTTACTCTGAAGACTGCCTAAAAAATCCCCATGTGACAGCAGTGGTCTGATGGGCTTGCAGGTAAAGGTAACCATGCATACATCTCTGCATCTTTTTTTCCTCCCGTTTAATGTCAGTTTCTTTATGGCTCAGAAAGTCAGAAGCTTCGGTGTGAGTGACGACCATCGCTCCCCCCTCTCTCTCCGTTCCCAGCTGGCCTATTTATTGAAGATATACCGTATCTATCATGGTATGTTTGATGTCAATTTATATTTGGCAGACATGGGACGCTATATGAATAATTTTCAAGTACTAAGAATAACTTAAGATCTCAGTTGTTTCCCAAATGTATTTAACTCTATATTCTAAATACTATCTATATATTTTATTCAGAATAATTTTATAGCATTTGGTACAATAAATTACATTTTTTGTTATTTATTGTAAATCATAAATTACCACACTTCTATTACCCGCATTTACAAATACTGAAATATTAAAAAAAAAATGTATATATTTTAAACATTTAAGCTATAATTTCAAATATCCCCAAATACAAGTATCATTATTCTGAGCTTGTATAATGTATAATATTATTATACCATTGAACGATATAGGTACCTTTTATAATATTACATTTAAAATTATAAGTTCTCATCATAAATTATAATAATTTGTTATAAAACCAAATCAACTTCTTGCTTTTTACACTTCGTAATTCGCATGATATCCCAGTGTTGATGGTTTTATAGACGTACCTTATGTTTATAACATTTTTACTTGGTCAATAAGTTTTAAATTCAATAGATACAATAGATTCCTCGTGAGAATTTTTCACAAGTTAATTTTGAAAAAAAAATACTGGAATAATAATATATTTTGATTTGTGAGACGCAAAGATGAATAATATAATGCCCCCTTAGCACCCTCCCCCCCTAGGATCCACAACTGATCGCTTGCTCACAATTTTTAATTTTATATATAAGCACTCGAAAAAACGCACCTGAACGGTGACGTAAAATCAGATATTGTCATATGTTTGGTATTATTTAAAACGACTAGTTATATGACTTTATAATATTATTAATTATTATCTTACATCTGGAACCTCCGAGTACCTATATATAGCTATCGCATAAAATATAAAAAACATTGAGTATATACATTTCAAATAGTGGCATTTATAGTGTATACTTACTACTTATACGTGTTAGAAAAAATCTTAAATCGAATTTGGTCATTTTGTGAAGATTCAAAAAAAAAACCATCCAAGAGACTTTTAACCACCAGTATAGCTGCCAGATTTTCATCAATTAGCTTCTAATAGAAGACATAGATGAAGAAAAAATAGCCTTCATGAAAAATTGGCCAGCTCAAATATTGGTACCCTTTTATTATACAACTCAAATTATGTCATTGAGAAATACTATTATATGTTGCTCGTATAAGAAGACTCATCAGAGCAGAATTTACGTGGCTAAGTCATTTACATATGAGTCTTACCTGCTAAGTAGGTCTTAGTATCAGCCACGTTTGAGGCGCTTAGTAATCATAATAATATTATAACTTCGGTTTTGTATGTCTACCCCGTTTCGTATAATACCTAATAAGAAGGAGATGAATTCCCAATGAGTCTAGTTTATCTAGAGTATCCAATACAAATATAGGTAGGTAATATTAACGTAAAAATAATATTTGTATACAAGTAGGAATTTCATGTATTCAAGTTGAGTCGATGCCACCAAATAAAAAATGGCTTATAGTAAATAACCAGTCAATTAGTTCTTGTAGTTTGTATTGAGAGGAAACGGTTTTACACATAAGATATTCTTCATTTTCTACAACAATAAATTACTTATATTGTTAAAAATTACATTATCATAATTTATCACACTGTTGTAATTAGTAAATAAAAGTAAGTGGTAATAATAATTCGTCTACATTTGCATAGAATTTTAAAAAAAAAAATTGTATTTAAAAAAAAAAACTTTTCAAACCACGACAGTGGATAACCCTAAATAGCGCCTTCAGAACATTATCATATCGTGTACTTATCAAGTATCTATCGTAAAGTGATGTGCCATCAAAATATAATATAATATTATGTTACTTACTGCAATATAGCGTTATTTTATCGGTGTATTAAATAAACATAATTTTAAACAAGTAACAAGCGCATATATAAGTATAAGTATAATATTACTAAAGACATTTGAATTAAATCGTTCACAAGCAAATACAATTATCATTAAAAATTAAAATTATAGTAAGAACTAATTAAATGATTCATTCTAGGTAACAAATTAAAATAAATCTTTAATTTAAAATCTCTTTGATGAAGAGGATATGTTTACAATAATTTTATTCACCAAAGTATCTAAAGTAAAATTTAATTTGAAACTTTGTAAAAGTTGCAGAGGAACTATATATGTAATAAATCCTACTAACACTTTCTTAGTCTAATAGTCTGCAAATAAAATGTTTGCATTCATATTTAATTAAAAATTAAACAAATACATCATACTAGTATTAAAGTATACCATATTATATTCCCTGTGTTGTTAATTTGATCTAAAATACAACATTTAAAACATTATTTAATATAACAGCCATAACATCTATTGTTGTATTTCATTATTGATTTGACCTGATATTGTGGTCTGTCATGCCAGCCAATAAATTAAATTGCCATACTGCCCACACTATAGTTTCACGGTACGTGATATCCTCTTAACGAAATGTATCCTCTATTTATCCTTAAATATGTTGATTTGTTTTCTAACTGAACTAGTCTTTCATATTATTCTAATAAAAACCAAAATAATGCAATTTATAATACAATAAAAAAATAGTATTACATAATAAAATATAAGTCATAAAATATATGGCAAGTGTTTCAAAAAAAACTTATTATAAAATATGTGTTTCAGAAACGCTAATAACCTCAGCAGCTGAGGCGTATATACAAAAAAAAAAGTTATGATAATAGGTATTATCGTTTCATGCAAATAACAATCAGTTGTCCATACTTTGTGAATGAAATATAATATAATTTTCTAATTCGTTTCCAATATTATGGTTTTTATTCACAAAGTACGTCATACCTATATACGTTTATTTTGTGAAAAAGTAATTCCACTAAGCGGATAAGCTGTATTATAATAGCAGGTTATAAAAGGTTACGTCCCAAAAGTAAACTTAAGGTTGCAGTGTCCACCCATATAATATAATATAATATATATCATATTTAGTAGTTACTTAAAATTGTTATTTCTACTATTTGGAGGTTTTTAAAAATATTGCAAATCAATAGGATTTAAATATTGTTATGTTGTAGTTTTTTAGTTTATTACAAAATAAAACGTAATAACTTGTATTAATTTTAATTTAAAAATTGCAGCTACATTATCGTTTAGGTAGGTTAGGTGCTGGCACTTTGGCACCTATCTATAATTTATAAAATGTATGATGTTTACTATGTCATAGCAAATACAAAAAAGAGTAGGTCTTTTGTAAATATCTAAACATGAATCAAATATATAATATTTTTTTTAAATGTCTTACAATATTTAGAACATTTCTATGTTGTAGGCGTTTTACAAACAATATTTAAAGATGGCATAAATAATACGAGTCTATTAAAAACATAATTTTTACAGCAGCTGTTTACAACTCGAGTGAAAATCGTTTTGACACATATTTCAAGAATAATATGGAATGTGTATTGCATGTGTCAGTGTGTGTGTGCTATATTTTGACAATAACTGAGGACTAATTGGTGATTGTTCTCTTTCTCTTATTTTTTCATTCTCTATTTAATTATTATTATTTTTATCTTTTTGTTTTGATCTATTTAAAAATTCGATATCAGTTGCCAAAGAAAATTTAAGCGGTGACGAGAAAAAAAAAAAGATTATAATAATAATAAACAAAAATTGTTTGGCTTAGTGTGTCTGTGTATGTGAGTGTTTTTTTTAAAACTGCAATTTTTTGTGTCGCGTGAAAATGGTGTTTTATCGCACGCGCTTGTTGAAAGATTACTGGCGATTCGATTATAGGCAATTAAAAACGTTAAAGAACACTATTGACTTTGCTGCGGACGACCATGATATACAGTATATATACCAGAGCGGTATAGAGCGGTCCAAAATAGCTCGCTCTATTATATATATATATTATAATTGTATTCCTTCGGATGTTCACACGTCATTCGGTGCACATTTTAATACGCTACGCATATATAATATTATCGCATGAGTATACGCATTTTTCGCCGCAACGGAAACATGCGTATTTTATTATTTTAACTGGCATCCGATAGTTACAATGTAATTTTTTTTATAGTCAAACGGCACATTAAATCGTTTTGCGACTTTGTGTGTTAAAAAAAGAAAACACTAAAATGCCCCACCGTTTACGATGTAATGGCGAACAATATTATTTGTGTGAATAATCAGTGTGTTCTGAAAAAAAAACCTTTTTTTTTTTTTACAACCGTTAAAACCCATAGGCGGTTGTAAATCATATTTTGTCAAGGAAATATCATTCCACGACGGCGTGCGATCCTTTGATATAGTCTGAAAGAAATCTTCGGAGTGTTTCCACATGGAAAGTTTTTTGTACGCCCACCGTTTGACCGTTTCTGCGTATTCGGTCAGCCATTTATAAATATATCGACGGGTTCATGATAATAAACATTTTTCAGTAAAAAACTTTGAGGAGCAAAAGTCATTCGGAATACATATTTAGATACCCAATAAAACACAATCATTAATAATATAAATAAATAAATAACAATAATAAAACGAAATAAAAACGAGAATTTTTAATATGCATAAATATATCTTGTTAAAATATACTGATAGTATAGCAATATTTAACAATTATTATTTTTAAATCTAACGAATTATAGTTTTATTTAAGTCTTCCGAAGATGTTTTAGAAATTTGATCTGTTGTAGTTCTAAAATCATTTCACAGCCCCGCATTTTACGTATCCACTACTGATCTGTATGTACTTTTTTTCATAATATTTGTATGTGTTACAAAAGGTATAGCCAATATTATATGGAGTGCCGTTATGTTAATGAAATTTGTCAACTTCCATGATACATGATTTAAATATGGGTACCAAATTAGCATCTGTTAGCCGCTGCTAATCGTTTTGTTTTTTATTTATTTCGCGGCTATTTGCATCTTTGTTATTGTCCACCCCTAAATACTTGAAATTAACCACTCTTTCAAATTTGTTGTCACCAATATTCAAGTGTCCTACTCTGCAAATATTTCTAGTTACGACCAATTATTTTGTCTTATGCTTATTTATTGTTAACCCTATTTCCTTCACTTAAAAATTTAAGATATAGTTATGGATAATTTATACTTACACTCAATCAAATGTGTCGTTTTAGCTGTAAAAAGTAAGATATATTTAAGGATATTATATACTTACACTTAATAAAATGTGCCGTTTTAACTACATTTCATGTTCTTACAATATTTTGAGGGGCCTTTATATTTTATTATGAGCTAGACCCCTTAAAATAACGGCCCAAGGGAGTTTGGTTTGCCAGACCGACACTGACCTATAAAGAAAACATTTTTTTATATCACATAATAATAGCAACGATTTTTTTTTTTTTAATTTTTAATAGATAAAAGTTATTTATATAAATATTAAATTTTAAAGGTTTTCGTTCATAAATCATAGCATCAAAATATTATATTTAATAAAAGTACAAATATAACAGTGTTGTATGTATGACAAAATACACACAACAATAATTGTCAGAATCGAGGACACATTTAAATTATATTTAAACATTCAAAAACAACTTTGTTTAATTTATTACATTTCATTTAATCATTTTAATAAATGAGAGAAATATTACTTTGATATCACTTTGAACTCAATCACAGTTTTTTTTACTGTGTTCGTAACTAATTTGTTATTTATTAAAGAAGAAATAAACATTACATTTTGTTTATATAAGAAAGAATACCACTGATGATCATAAACTTTTTTAATAATAATGACATTTTATTCCATAGCATTGCTTGATTTTTGAGAAACCTAAACATCATTAAACAATAACACAATTTATTAATGTACGTAAATTGGAGAGAATAAAAACAAGTTGACTTCAAAGTTCAGTTATTCAATTTTTTTTTTTATAATTTTTAATAAGGTATTTTCTTTTATATATATAAAAAAATACTAGTCTTGAAGGCTCTATTTTTTCAGTTCCATATAGTACTATTATAATCATCAGAAATAATATCCAGAAAAAGTAAATGTTTACAATACCTAAGTATAATATTCGTACAACTAACATTAATTTCAGTTCCAGAAACATTAAGGATTTTGTGTACATTCACCAACGAATATAATAACGTTACTTAGTAAATAATTATAATAGAATATGCAGAGTGAACAGTAAGACCTGACAAATGAAATAACTTTTGTTCTAATCAATATGTTTTAAATTGTTTTCTATATAATTTATTGTCTTATGCTCTAAACATATTAAAATATATAACATATTTTATTTTTATTTTTTAATACTAAAAATAAAATATTTAAAATCTGATTCAAATTTATTTTAAAAATTTTAAAATATCCAATTTGTAAATCTGTTTTTTAGAACAATTTTGATTGTAAAAACATTTCAAGTGGTTTTTTTTCTATGGTTTTTTTGAGTTAAGACTCATTAATTTGAAAAGTTCTAACTTTTCAAAAAAAAATTTTTAGATTTTAACTAATACCTATAGTAGTATCTATTTTCAAATTCTCATAATATATTTAAAAAAAAGTTTATACTTTTTGAATTAAAAATGTATTTTACAATTGGATCAACTTTACTTAACACAAATAATGAGATTTAAAAACATTATAAAAAAGGTGAAGACCAAGTCAATAGAGAAATGATGATAGAAGTTAAAATAAAAGTACACTTAGGATTTTATTTTAGTTTTTTGTATTCAAAAGCATAAAATCCCAAAAATATTAGTATCTACCTACTTAGGTCTGTTAGGTATAGGTACAAAAGTGACTAATCGAATTATTTAGTGCAATAATGATTAATATGATATTGGATATAAATGATGTTTGCTCTTTTCATAATATAGCCTAATATGTGTTGTCACTACGTTGGTATAACCTAAAAACTAAAAACATTATAAAGCCTTATTCTAAAAACTGAATGGATAATAATATGTTATATTATAGTATAATATGATAATAATATAGTCGTATTTGGTCTGAAAATGTTTATACATATAATAGAGATTGCTGATCGGTCATTAAAGTCGTGTGCATGATGATTTGGCCATTTGGGTACCTATAAATAAACAATAATTCGTGAAGCAAACCAATTTAATCATTTTTAAATGAAATTTTTTTTTTTGTAAGTAGTTGTATAAGAAGGTCCAAATAATATGGTATTTGGCATAATATTCATCCTAACCAAATGAATAAACAGTCTTGTGTATTATTGCGTTTGTTCGAAATAGCTTAGTGATTATGAACTCAAAGTTCAATAGGTGTCCGAACTGGTTTTGTTTCGGGTTTTAAACAATAATTAACCAAAAATGACTGTCCTAAAATATATACTGGCTTCTGGAAGAATTGTACAAAATGGTTATAACTCCATAACGAGCCACAATATTATTACTTATAGGTACTAGCTTATTTCATCGGACGAAACTCAACTTGACATGTCACATACAATATACTATTATACGAATTGAAAATCGAACAAGAAGTGTAAGTTGTTGTATTGTTTTTTTTGTTATAAAATTTAAATGATGTGTCGTTTTTGACATAGAAATAATCAATAATAACAGTTTTAAGAACCTTGACACGATCACCGATCGCCGTTATTACTTATTAAATATTGCTGTGGAGTGGTTGCAATATAGTATTATACTATAACATTACCGCGAGTTTCTAGGCATGGAAAAACTCCAAACGATGAATTTGCATATTATGATATTACACGTTTAAGTACCTCTAAAATATATAATATATCGAATGAACAATTTTTGACAGATGCGGCGGAGCTCGTTCGTATATTATGATATTCACAGTGGGGATCTGTGTAAACTTAAAACGGTGTGTCGATAAGTGGCACGAAAACAACTCCACCGAACATCGTTGGAGAAAATACCATACTCTACGAAATTCAGTGTACAATATAACATTATGTATAATAATAATAATAATAATAATAATAATAATAATAATATCATATTATTGCTTCAAAGCTCGACGGCGAGCAGTTTCGACCTCGCGTGGTGACACAAGTGGGCCTCACACATAATATTATACATAATAATAATAATGTATAATACAGTGTACGTTGTTATTATATTGTCGTCGTCGTGGTCGTCATCGTCGCCGTACCCGAAAACAGCTGCGAACGAATAACGATTAAAATACAAACGATTGTTTGCCGGACGCATTAAAAAAAAAAAAAAATAGAGTGAGCGGGAAAAAAACTGCACAAAGGTCCCGGTCGTCGATCGCGGTGTACAAGTGTCGAGCACCACTCTGCGTATTGTGCTCGTTGGGGGTAGTTATGCACACTGTATAATATTTTAGATACATACGCATGTAATATATATATAAATGTGTGCGTGCAGTGCTGTGCCAGTGTGTTGTACAACTGTAGTTGTAAGCACGTTGGCCGGTCGACGAGAAGGACTGCGCGCGGAGTGACATACGAAGCCGCCCAAATACGCGGGTGACGGACGAGGGATGTGGAAAGAGTGAGAGTGAGTGAGAGGTATTAGGGCGTTTGCGCTTTTTTCTTCTTTTCATTTGTGTGTCGTGATTCCCGCGAACGGGGATTACCGAGCTGAACAGCTTTTTCTCCTACACCGCGGTGATATATTATATACGTACATATATAATATATATATATACTATACATTATATACGTATATGCACTCACCCCGCCCCGCAAATGATGTTTTATTGGCGTTTCTGCTTAAAAACAAACTCTCCTCTCGTTTTTGTATTATGCTATCCCCTCCCTCCCATCACCATCCCGTCGGACTCGCTCGGGCTTTTTATATATATATTTTTTTTTTCGTTTTGTTCCAGTCGCCCAACCGGCTCCTCGTCGAATATCATACTATTTGCTCTTGTGCTTGAAAAACATCCACCCCGCCGCCACCACAGCCACCCTCGCCGGCCGGATGCTGATCCGATGGGAAAAGCTACACTGGGTGGCCCAACCAACCGACTTGATTCGAGACGATTATACATGCGGGCGCACGCTCCCCCTGCGAAATTGCCGCCCCGCGTCGCATAAACTTTTGATAGCGCCGCCGCCACTGCCATTCCATGAACGGCCGTAATTTAACGGAATACTGTCTTATGATGATAATGTATATAGGCGAGAACGATGACCGTCACCAGGTACGTGATCTTGTATAGTATAGTATTTAACAATAACAACAATACCATAATATTATTGATTCAATATCGTATTGTTTGTGGTTATTATATTATTTTTATTGTAATTATTACGTATTGTAGACATGTCATGTAAGCAGGCGCGGACTGGTAAAAAAGGGCAAGGGATGCTACACAATTTAAAGGGCAAATAACGAAAATTGTTAGGGCAAATTTAAAACGTGTACCAACCTAGATAATTTATAAAATATTAATATATTTTATATTGTTTTGAAAAAATATTAAATATTGGATATACGTTAAAAACATAAATGAGTACCAAGTTACAACAAACTTTCAATAAAAATTTTACAATATTATAGAATACTAATAATCTTAAGTTGGTAATAACGATCTGCTGTTCATTAGGTATCTAGAGTCCTTAAATATATAATAAATAATATTAATTATGAAATATATTTTGGGGCAAGGGATGCTGTAGCATCCCAGCATCCCAGCCAGTCCGCGCCTGCATGTAAGAACTTGCTGCAGCAGTCAGCGACGCCACGATTTAGATTTCAATATAGAGGTGTTAAATCACCCATCACTTCCGCCAAAAAACTGTATGCATACAGTTTGGTGAATTGATGCCAGTGAGTTGCATTTATGATGTTTTTCCGCAGGTGTGTATAGATAATATTAATATCATATTAATACATATGGTGCAATTACTTACGCCAAACTTATAAGTTATACCTACTAATTATTGAGGTGGTCAGGGACACGATGTATAGATAATGTTGTCGGTCCCACCACTTGATTTTCCATCAACGGTCTGTAGCATTGAATTAACTGATATATATGGTTCTGAAATTTCATGAAATTGATTTTTTTTGTAATATTTCATACTAACAAAATATAACTATAGTAGAAAGTATAGTAAGCTCCTCTACTTAGTTAAGTGTTAATAACAAAGATTATAGAAATATTTCTTACATAGTACGTTATACAAATTACATAGTAACTATCTATCATAAATATAATATATATTAATATCATCTTTATATCATGATACGGACTTAAATATTGATAATCACTAATCAGATATGAAAACAGTATGATCATATTCTGGTGATGATTTTATGAAACATATAAAAAAACACAGCTTAAAAAAATAACAAAATATTATGTATAAGAATACATCCTCTTACATCACACCAAAACCGGTGACTGTTTGTATAGTTAACTATGTTTAGACAAATATTAGATTATTTCGTTTGTAAGATATTGTAGATTTACCTACTATTGTTTTAACACATTAATCTCCTCGTTCGTAAAAAATAATATAGTCTATACGGCTGTTTGTATAACGCATGCGTATCACAATCACATATAGAATAAATATGGTATTAATGCAGTGTATTTTTTGGTTAAGCCATAGTCGTATAATAACTCGCAACTCGTACAATCTTAATACTTAAGTAGAATAAGAAGACGAGAATACGGTAATAAAATAAAGAACCGTCAAGATATAGTTGACAAGTTTATGTCTTATTTTAAATTAAAAATAACGTTAAAAATTAATAAATCGTGCAGTAGTTCGTATGATAACAAATGACTAATGTTCGTATAGATATACTATTAAGATAAATAAAGATAAATGTTGTTGTAATCGACCGTGTAAAATAATATGAAGTATTAAGAATAAAATAAAATAATTATTTTTGTTAGATAAAAGTATAAAACAAAAGCGTGTAAAAATCATGAGTTGTATATCGAAATAAATTGTAGATGAAACAACATATCATCTTCTAAAAATATAAATACTATTATTATATGGGATGAAATGTATATACGTTAAACTAATTACGGTTTTGTGACATGAACGAGCCTATTATATATATGAGACGGAAAACATTTAGCTTAATGATCAAAATGTCGTTTAATAATGTTTTGAGAATAATAAAATGAGACTATAAATTATTTGTACGCACACTTAGATACAAGAAATTCATTAAAGACCAAAAGCATTCTGTATTTGCGTAATAAAAATTATAAAAACAGACAATACTACGAATAGATAGAAAAACGTATTGAACAAATAAAAAAAGAAATGTGTAAATACCAGGCTAATCATAAAATAAGATATAATATATTATAAAGTTTTGATACATAAACATGAAATGATGTCAGCTGTGCATAGTAAAATATTGTCATCCAATGTTATATTATAGTAATAATTTATTAGGAATTATTTCCGTTACCAGTAGGTAACGATATTATAGTTTAGTTAAATATTAAAAATAAATCAATAAACCGTACCATTAAGCATAACAATTTTATATTAAGTTTATAAACCGTTTGTAGAGGTTTTTAAAAATACAATATTTGTTTATAAAGAAAACCAAAAAAAGTTATAAGAATTTAAAACCCGACGGAGGAGGAATAAGTGAAATGTCAAAAAACCCATTTTTATAACTCCTATATATTGTAGGTATTATTTGTAAAGGTTTGTAGAAATGCAATTTTCTTTTGTAATAAAACCAAAAACAGTTATAAACATTTACAAATGTATTTGAATTCGAACTAATAATTGACTGTTATAGGGAAGTACTAAAATGTTGTTTTTACTTAGGTAGGTAGGTACGATGACGATAAAGATCCACTGACATAATGTAAAACTACTTTGCATATTTTTTGACTTGGTTGAGGAGCTGGAGATAATAATATGCACGTCTGACAAAATCATATATGGGATATGGACTAAAAATGGCAAATTTTGACTTTGTAGAGACAATATATTTTGAATCCGAGTCCATATTATTCATTAAGCGATATTATGTCATGTGCTATGTGCAATGATTATAAACAGTTACACGAACAACGAACATATAATATTAATAGTATATATCGTAAACAATTCGAAATATCAGTAAAACGAAATTACACATACCTACTTACGTTACTGCGTAGGATAATATATATGATAAAAGTTACGTAAGAAACGAATAACATACATAATTATGTACCTAGGTACGTACACTTACATAATATACGAAAACACATTCTGCAGAGACAAAGCATTATTACATTTTGCAGATTCGCTATAGAGCGTTGTAGACGCATTGCTACTGCAGGTGCAGAGGAATAATAACGCTGTACATTTTTTTTATTATTATTAAAACGCGAGTTATAACTTAAAACTGTATTTTTGACAGTGTAAAACGTACTTAGGTACCTATAGGTATGATATCTTGTGTTATAAATTCTTAACGCCCACGAGTAAAATATCCCCTATCGTGACACGGGCACAAAAAAATTAAAACCTATAAAATTAATAATAATCGTACGTTATCGGATGATGGCACACGTTCAGTTTAACTATCACGAACTGCGTCAGTAGGTTAGTGTGATAGTAATATGTTTGATATTATAATGATATAGGGTCAATAATTATTAAGGTGACCTAACCGAGGTCACGAGAATATTTTATTGTAAACCGACACGACAGTAGTCGGACGGAAAACATTATATAATATGGCACAATGACAATATATAGTATTATAATACGAGAGCTTATGTATATATTATTGTACTATGTGATCTATAGTGGTAATCGGTTAACCGAAAACGGTCGTTCACGAATATAATACTATAACTGGTAGGTCGCTATGAATAATAATAATAATAATAATAAATAGGTAGGGTGAAAGTGAAATTGATGCGGTGGTAGTACTACAGCACACTATACGATGATGATGATGAAATATTGAAATATTACATAAACAAAAATTATAATACAACACAATAAACTCATAAGTTTAATACAGTAAAAATATATTTTCATTTTTAATTTTTAATTTGTATTTACTTAATAAATAAACTAGGTACCTATTAAATATTATTTTTTTTTTTTTGTTATTTTATAATGGATAACCCGCGGCAACATAGGCCATTGGGCGTGGGGATGGAACTGTGAGTTTTATATTGGGTAGGTTGGTACACGTGTGTGTGTTGTGTTGTGGCAGAATTTGTAATGGGGCACCCGTAGGTTTCTGGCATGCCCCGGGTGGGGGATGGCGGCACTTGTTCTCCGGACACCGTGACTTGCCCGAAGAAAATGCCGCCCGTGGCCGGAATCGGACCCTGGTCGGATGGCGCCTTAGTCTGCTCGGCCACTCCGTCCCCCATATTATTATTAGTTACAGCTGAGATATTATTTTGACGTTAGGTACATACTATTACTATATTTTATTTTTACAATTCGGTACCTACATAACAATATTATGAACTACAAATTGAACATAGATAATTTTATGAATGCCATATTTTTGAAAAAATTTAACAAATTTTACTTAAACAATGATCATTGATCACTAGTAGGCAGTTGCGTAGGTATATTGAGAACACTGCTGCAAGTATAAAAAAGCAACATTTAAATGTTGAATATTTAGAGGAAAAAATTGCATATATATTGTGTAATTAAGACAAATTTGCAAGACTAACCCATAAAGTATGAGTGTTACAAAATTCAAGCTATAAATGCGAGTGTTGTTGAATAATGAATGGTCGTTTAATAATCCGTCTTTAGACATTTTTAGTACAAAAATACTTGATATGGCACATGAATATAAACCAATGACTATTGGGCAAAATTATTAAATCTTATCAAATCTTATGTACCTATTTCTCGTTTGCTGCAATAAATCATATTATTATTATAATTTATTTTCGGCGTCACTATATCGTTCAAACACGGAACACGTGGAACACTATGGCTGGGGCACCAAAGCATATTATAATTTTCATTGTTATTATTATATTATTGTCATCACCATATGTTTAACTGTTTACCGAGGTATACTCGAGGTAGGTATACTATTATGCCGTGTTACTAGTTAACTATAATATTCACAAATAAAAAATGACTACCTAATAAATTGATCAATATAGCGATTCCCGAAGTGTACATTGCGGTGTCTTCACTGGGGCGCCGCACTTCCATAGTATTTTATGTAGTCCAAAAATAAATTTGAAAACCCGACGATGGCGGCGATTCAAACAATTACGATTATGTAAATAAAAATGTATAAATTATGTATAATTTAAATTAAATATATATTTTCATATTACCCATTATAATAGTACGTATATATTTTCAGATTTTACCTATTTTTTTTATCTCTTAGGTTTAGCCATGCTATGACTTGTGAAGGGTGCCCTAAGAAGACCAGCTTAATTCAAAAATCAAAACTAGCAGATACATCAGACATGTATATGCTGCAGTGTTGGGTAGTAACGTAAAGAAAGTAACGCGTTACTTTGCTTGTAACGAGTTACGTAATTTCAATAGAATTATTTCCAAGTAACGAAAATGTAATGTAAATTACTTTTGAAAAGTAATTTCAATAGAATAACGCGTTACAGTTTCAAATTGTTAAGTACCTACCTACCTATTGCTATTTGAAAAAAAAATATATGTATAATGCGGGTATTATTATGTTTACCAATCTAATATATTGTATAAATATTTAATTTTAACTCGCCACAATTCAGTTTTCAATGGTTTTGACATTTGAAATGTCTAATTGCACTGTACAATTTACGAAAACAGGTAATTAAATTTATCATTTAATTTGATTCCTTCAAATAGATTCCCTATGAATAGCTTGGGTGGAAAACTAAGTTTCATACGATCCTATTAACTATAATACAGGTTTTATAAAGAATTTGCTTGTTCAATTTGCTAGGAGAAGGTAATTGCCAAGAAATTAAACATTTCTTTTTTTTGTAGCGAGAAAGTAAAGACTTCATTTTCTGTTCGAAAAGTAAATTCATTTTATTTGAGTAACGAATAATGTTACTTAATCACATTTATCTCTTAGTAACCAGTTAAGTAACTTAATTATTTTTAAAAGTAACTTACCCAACACTGTGTATAATATGTCTTGTAAATGTAATACACTCATCGCTACGCTCAGAATCTAAAAAAGTATAATTAGGTTGCTATGGTAATCTAAATATACTAATCATCGGTTGCTAGGGGTAACCTAGAGACTTTATAAGATTAATATCATCTTTGTTATTGTTTGGTTGTCATGGCTACTGTAACGGTAACGCTCTCCGTGTTGCACAAAATTATAGAACGACCCAAGCCATACGACATACCAAATAAGTTTGGGAACCACTGAATTCATACATTTTTGGTTGAATATAATTTTAAGCACAATAAGAAAATTGAGAAATGAAAAAGTATGCCATCGACGCGATGACCTCCTGCTCTGTATAGGAGTATCAGTATCCTTACATCATAGGATATTGTACGCATTATTATAATTTTCGGCGTTGCTACATCGTTCAAACAAGGAGCGAGTGGGATTCTATATAGCCTGGGACACCAAAGCACCTTCGTTTTTGTTATTATATTATTATTATTGTAATCATCATAGGTATAGACGCTAAGCGTGCAGTAGGTACCCGCTTAAGCACGATGGCGTGGGTACCAGTTGACTATTCACAAAATATTATAACTACCTAATAACAATATACATTATAATACATATTATATTATTGTATTATATTTATTCATGCGCGCGTGCGTGGGTGTGTGTGCGATAAAAGCACGATGGTGGGAGGTGTTATTGTGATTATTATTTTCCGGTTGTATTTTTCGGCAGAGAAAACAAGCATAATGAAATAATCGGTCGGTAAAACCACAAAGGCAGGTAAAAACGAAGTTGAGCGTGTCGCTGTGGCGGCATATGCCTTCGTATGAGACGCGGAGGCCGGGCCGCCGCACCCCCTCCGGTGAAAATTCGTGTCCCGGAAACAATCTCTTTTCACCCCGGTGGTTACGCGCACTACCGTGGTCGCGGCACCGCCACTGCGAGCAAAGCCACACAGATATTATTATTATTATTCGTCGTAAGTCTTGTGATTATTATTTTTTTTCTTACTGTAAGAATAAATAACAATAAATCAGCCGCGGATTTCCATCGGTTTTGTGTGAGCGCGAGCGTATACCACCACCTACCTATTATTTCCCGCGCTTACAATATCATATTATTATGGTTATATTATGTATATCATTGTATATAGGTACGTGCTCTGGACTGGAAAACGGACCACCGCCGCCACGTAAATATTGTCACAGCTCGATTTACCCTTTCTGTGTGCGTGTACTGCACACACGCCCCTGCGAAGAAAACCGGTCTTTCATTTTTCTCCGGGCCCCCGGAGGCTAATCACTCCCTAAATCCCTCCCCGGACCCCAGTGCCCTGTGGTAATATAGGTACAGTATTATATTATGTTATGGTGTGGGTACGAAAACGAAAAACAGGATTAGCAGCCCCCCTGCTGACGAGTACACGGACCAATCGCAGCCGTGCGTTATTATAATATTATATTGTTACTGTTGTTATTGTTATGTATACCTACATACATATATCAAATACATAGCATGAATCATGTGCCTGTACGACTATTGTGTGTTTACGTGTTATGATTGTACATTTCACTCCGACATCCCAATAAAATAATAATATTATTTATAATTATTATGTTGACGTAGCCAAATATTGTGACGCAAAGCGTTTTAAGAAAATATTATTATTACCGCAACAAACTCGAAGAATTGCGTATAAAAATAGTAGGATGCGATGTATCAAATTATTCAATTTCATTGCGTTTCACTTGAAATAGTAATTAATCATCAACATTGATAGTGACATCTATACCTATGTATTTTAATCACATTTTATTGTCATTGTTTAAGTCAAATTAATTTTCTAAACATTTCGATATATATTATATTAATATGTTTATTTTATCTCAACTTGAGGTTTTTATAGGTAAAAAATCATTGATTATTATATTTTGATATATTATTATACCTAGGTACTATGGAAATTTAATAAAAATAAAATTTTGCGCCAGAATATGAAATAAAAATATTTAAGTTGTCATGAAAGATATTTAAAAATCAACAAAACAAAGCTAAAAAAAATGAAATAATTTAATAATTTGTTTGCAGATAGGTTAGTGTTATAAGTACCTATATAGGTATGTATAATATTATACGAGTATATCGCATATATACACCTATAATTATATTATAGCTATATAAATATTGATCAGATATTGGAGGATTATTGGAGGATATCACATTGTACTTATTTTACGTTGGTGGTAGGGGGCCTGGAAGTACTTAACGATTTTAATAAATAATAAACGAACTGAATTATTCAATAGCGAAACCGACACCCTCGATGAGTGGTAAACTATAAAACAAAAAGAACCGTGGTGACAGGGGGAATAAGAGACGCGACTCGGTCGGGGTGACTATAATATATTTACGTGTATAATAATATCGTAGACCGTAGTATAATCGGTAACGAAAACGGAGAGCATATTATTCGGAGTTTTAATAATAAATTATTCGTTACGTTCGTGCGGTATCTTAATATCGGCATCGCGGCGAAGAGGGAGAAAATCGCGGTAAAAGTGTTTAATGTTATGCACCGCAGTCATTTTATATTATATTATAATATTGCGAATGTATACGAGCATATTATTATAGCCATATCAATATATATTATTATGGTATACATATTATTTGTAATATTATATAGGTACCTATCAGTGTTGGAATTTTTTGGTTTTCTTTTACTGTTTTTAGTGTTTGAGGACCAAACAACAATTGATAAAACTATTTAATATTATTATATATTATTATAATTCGGTATATATTATTAAGTTGATGTTGTGGATATTTTCATTTGAATTAGAAGTTAAGAACTTTTACTATATATCATAATAATATGTAATGGTATGTAATGTAAAGTTACAAGGAATAACGTTCGTGATCATTTTACTATTTTAGTATCAGGTTTAAGATCTGTACCTATACAACAAGATAACAAGACAATGTTTTCGTGGCCCAAGCTAAGTCCTTTAAGTCCTTTCCTTGTATTTCATATTAACTAAAACACCAGTTGGATACGCCACTAATTACAATAATATGCTTATAATATGCGTATTTGGGTATTTATCACTTTACGCCGGCATATAATTTATCACTTAAAAAACAGTATATTCTGCGTGTGTCTGTGTGAAGTCTCTGTGGTGACTCAAAAAACACTGGTAAAAAAAATTGTCAATTGCGAAGTTGCATCAATGTGGTAGAAGTGTATTATACGTATAACTATATGTACGTTTAAGTGGCCGTGTCGGTGAATATAATAATATAAAGGGACGACCGCTTAACCATCGGTATATAATATATTATTATTATTATTATTATAACATATTATTATATAACGCTATGACATTTTTTTTTAAATTGTACAAGTGGTTTCGAGACGTACGCTGATATCTCGTTGAAAACGACGTGCTTATATTATAATACAGGTAATACCAATAATAATACGAAGGTACCTAAATCTAAGTGCATTTGAGCTCCCCGCAGCAGTCTCCGCAGCCTGTCTCCCGTGGACACACTCTTCACTCTTCCGTTATTTTCGTCTTTTTATGTGTCGCCGCACGTACGTACCCCTGTAAAATAAATTCATACACGGTAAGTGGGTAGTTGGATGCAATAATAGGTACCTACACCGTACACGTTTAATTGGCGTTTTTAACTCGTCCCCGGAACAGTGCGTGAGCCACGCTATTGTGTTTGTTATTATATTATTATTATTG
>WHPZ01589570.1:0-19989 GCA_016617965.1 Macrosiphum rosae
CCCCCCACTTTGTTTTTGGGATAGCGCTGGGAGTTTTTGTGCACAAATGTCGGGACCTGGTGCACATTTCTGCACAAACGATGCACAAACGTTTGGTCTTTTAAAAATCCAAATATTCAATGTGGGGGGGCTACCGTTTCAATGGCCCCCCCATTTTGTTTTTGGGATAGAGCTTTCAGTTTTTGTGCACAAACGTCGGGACCTGGTGCACATTTCTGCACAAACGATGCACAAAAGTTTGGCGTGGTCAGAAGTTCAAATTTCGAAAGTGGATTGAAATGGACCTATTTTATTCGGACATACCCCTCTAAGAGATGGCATGCAATTCGGACATTCCAATTTATATTTTTTTTGGCATGCAATTCGGAAGCACCGACCGAGCTAATGATCCTTATTAGTGAACCGAAAAAAGCCGTATACACCCAAAGCCGTATTTTTTAAGCCCCCCGCTCTACAATGAAATATTTATATAATTAAAAAAAATCCTAAATTATCTATTTACAATAATAATCTACAGTAACTTCAGAAATATTATTCATCTACAGCCTTGGATTAAACCACCTACCTACAAATCAAACATAATACAGCAATAATATCAATAATACTATATGCGTATTCCGTACCGTTGTCGTCTGTCTCAAGTCTTTATAGTAGGTTTTTCCGATTTCCGAAGTCAGGAAATCAATTTCACAATACGTCATGCTAAATAAAGATATTATTTACTTAATTTTGTTGAACATATCTTTGTAAGTAAATGGTAATTATAATGATACACATAAAAAAATAATAAATGTTGTGACCTTTCTGATTTAAAACTCGGTTGACCGGCACCTTTCAAAAATGGCCGGGCAGTCCAGGCACACTAGGCTGTCACCGTAGACCCACCTATGGATAGGGTTATTACTATTTACTACTATTAGTATGTACTATTGTACTGTGTAGTGATCTCATGCTCTAAAACGTACAAATTTGTATTTTTCAAAAATAATAAAATATATAAGTGCTTTAAAATTATGCATATATTTTTTTAATATTTTTTTTATATTTTGAGAGTAGCTAATAATACTGATGTATTTACAATGATGCGTGTTTTTTTTGTCATCAACATTTTGGATAGTAAAAATGTTTTGGTTTTCGACATCAGCATTTTTTCTGATAGAAAAGTGTATGTAGTTGTTACATTAGGGAGGTCAAAATTCTCAGTAGTTTTTAAAAGCGTCAGGAAAAAAAATGAAAGAATTATGGCAATTGATACACTTAAAATGTCACAAAATATTTATTATAGAAATTTAAAAACAATTTTGTCTCTTTTTAAGCTGTTTATTTTAAGCCCCCTCTAATTTACAATTTACTTTTTCTCTCAGTTAATAGTGCAGGTCTTGAAACCGGTATAAACCGTTATAAAACCGAAACCGAAAAAAATTGAAAACCAGTATTAAGTTCAATACCGACTCGAAAAAAATTGGATACTTGTATTATAATTAAAAACCGAAATTATAATTTAAAAAACGGTATTTTTTTGAAACTCTTTGTATCTTGACATTTTTGAAAGTTTACTTTACACAACAGGCGATCGGACGCTCGATCCAGCGATTCAAAAAAATTAATAAACTAAGAATGAACGTAAATAGTCCGTGTCTTGAAACCGATTTTAGAAACCTGTATAAACAGTTTAAAAACTGAAACCAATAACAAAATTCGGAAAAATGTTTAAATCGGTATTAAATCCAGAACCAAAACCGAAAAAAATTGAAAAACAGTGTACAAATCGAAACCAAAACAGAAATTTTTACAATCGGTTTCAAGCCATGTAAAAGTGATAATTGATAACCCAAAATGTATATTTTCCTATTATTGCATTTATGCTTCCACTAATTTAGAGAACAATTTTATTTTACCATTAACACTCCATTTATTCCTAATAAAAAGTCAACCAATATAATTAAATAAGCAAATTATAATTTAGATTTTAGCCTTTTAGCCTTTTTTTACGACAATTTAATAAAATACATATATATATTATATAGAAATATGTATAGAAATGTAAAAGATATTTTAAGAAAGATACAGGTATTCACTTATCAGTTATCACTAATATAATTTCTCAACAAATCCAATAAAATAAAAAAATAGTTTTGTTATAACCTCTGGCGACGGCGCCCCTTTGAGGACTCAGAATTTGGCGCCCGGGGCAATTGCCCCCAATCGCCCCCAATCGCCCCCCTAAATACTCCATTGATACCATTTTTATCCAATTTGCTAAAAGATAAAGCACTATAATATGTTGAAATCAAAGAACTCCTTCTGGTAGAAATTTTGTATACAGGATATAAAAAAAATAAATAAAATAAAATAAAATAAACACCATTGTAAAACCACTAGCTTCCTCGTTCCGCTCAGAATCTAAAATAATAATTAATAATATAGTATAAAGTATAAACTATAAATAGTATTTAAAATCTAAATGTAAGATATACATTATACATTTTAAAAGAACACAGTATAAACTATGCTAAATACAAGATACAATATTATTTTTATTTTTTTTTTTATTGATCGTAAGCCCGGCAACTATGGCCATTAGCTGTATGGTGTTTTTGAACGTTGTGGTAGGGTTGGTACAGTAGGGTTGAAGACAGTTGATACGGTCGGTTACGAACACGTGAGTGTTTGGCAGAATTTCTATTGGGGTACCCATAGGTTTCTGCCATGCCCCGGAATGGGGGATGGTGGCACTTATTCTCCGGATACCGTGACTTGCCTGAAGAAAAATGCCGCCCGGTGACCAAGGATCGAACCCGGTTTGGCTGCGCCGCAGCCGAACGTTGGACCGCTAGGCCACCTCGTCCCCCACAATATTATTATTGTATCTCAAACTGCACAACTGAGTAGGTACCTAATTAATAATAACTGTTTAAATATAATATAAAATATCCTATAGGCTGAAAAACCGTTTCCACTCTGAATCGTCTCTCATACACAATGATATTATATCATTGAATTCAAATTGAACACCATCCATTGCAGTAATCCACTTGTAACCTACTACCATAGGCGCAAATGAGGGGGGGCTTTAGGGGCTGAGCCCTCCCAAAAATGTCAATACTATCAAAGTAAGGCTTTAGCCCCCTCAAAATGCCAGACGCTATTTTAACATGAAATAAATAATGTAATTCGTGAGTCTTATGCGGACCAAGTAAAATATCAAATGCGCACTGTTTGTCTGGAACCCTGGTTTATTTTGTCGATACCGCGACTACAGCGCCACATAATTGCAGTGTCGTCTGCGTAAGCGTAAGTAAATGAACTAACGATATAGTATTAGTGTGTAGTAACAATTTAGTAGGTTACCTATACCGTTCGGTTGTAGGGATAACTGAAAAATACCAACAAATAATGATTGACGTGTAAAGTAAACGTTTAATCCCTATTACATGACATGAGTAAGGAAGTAGTGGCAAGTGGCAACTAGTGTTTGTATTTCACAAAGACTTGTATTATTTCTAATGATTAAGTGCTTCGCGATGAAAGTGAATTTTGTATTTTTTTTTATAAACGTTTTTTATTATTATTATTACTGATTACTATAATGCTACAATTTAGATGCCCTTTCAAAAACTGCATTTATATGACCTAAAACTTTGAAAAAAAATAAATATTTTTTTTTTTAAATAAATTGTATGCCCTAAAATGAAACGATACTATCATAAGACGCACTAAAAGGCTGTACGTAATATGCACCATGGTCAAGCCGGAGCGCATATAAAATCCAAAAATATTGTGTCCAAACACCGAACCACATTTCAATTGAACTATTTTTTTATTAGACATGACGTCTTTTAGCAATACCATATTTTAGCCGATAAATATTTCAGGTGTCAATATTTTAGCCGATAAATATTTCAGTAGACAGTATTTTAGGAGATAAATATTTTGGCATTCAATATTATAAGCGACAGCTGAAATACGTTTCGGGAAAAATTGTAAACTCTTATCCGAATTCAATGACTTGTGACTTCTTCTTATGGTAAACTCTCCTGGTCTACTTCAGTTTACTACCTGACAAGTCACAAGTCATATAAACACTTCCGAGTCTATAGAAACTTAATTTATACATTATACATTATACATTATACATTATAATTTAATGTTTAAAATAAAAGGAACCTACACATTTTTAAAATGTAATAAACATTTGAATTTCATTTAAAAAAGTAAATTATTTAAATTATAGTAAATAATTATAATTATTAAATTATAATTTAATAATTACGTTAAATATACATAATAATTAATTAAACCTGTATAAACCTGTTAATTACGTTTAAGGAAATTCGAATTATAGAGGTTCTTGGAAAAAAATTCGAATTATAGCGAGAGTGTGTCCCACCGACAGACATTTCGAATTATCGCGGGGACCGGAATTCATGTATTTTTTTATATATGTTTTAAATTTAATTATGTTTCCTCAGGGGACTCAGCGTTTAGTTCGATTTATGGAGTTTTTCGAACTATCGAGGTTCGAATTATCGAGTCACTACTACTACTGTATACGTAAACGGTACACTTAAATACAAAATACATGGTATTTTAATGGATGCATGACCAGATTAATGCTTAGAACATAGAACCGCATTAATCGTGGCAGTTTACCGCAATTAATGCCGTAAAATTAACGTATTTTAATTGCGTGTTATTCGGTCTCTCGTACAAAAATCTATCGTTTTAGGATATTATTATTCTAGATTTTTATAATATTATGTATCTTTTTAATTTTTATAATCTTTTCGTATAGAGGCGGTGGCAGTGGCCGGACGATCGCGTCGTCGGATGGGTCCCTGGTATTGGATATCATTTTTGAGGAGAGGCTCTTGACGTTCGAAAGAAGGAAGGCGAACGGATCACGAACAATACCCCCACTTGTCTTCCACTGACAAGAAGTGGCTCCGACTTCTACCTGTTGCATAACCGATTGCCACCTGTCGTGCCACACAAAAAACATTTTTATTTCTGGAAAACACCATACTTTTAATAAATATTAAATAAATTCAAATTCTTATAATTTTTTTTCTAGTTTTTTCACCAAGTTAGTTATTATATGATAATTGTTAATTATATATTTAAATAAATAAACTAAATTTTGATAAAAACAAACGTTATTATATAGTTATAAAGCTGTAATTAATTACACAAGTTTGTTATTTCTGTTATACTGTGTACATGGCTTATTATATTTAAAACATTAATGTTCCCAATAATTATTGTTATGTTTTCTCATTATTTCTTTGTACCCATTCTTTTTCACACAATAAAAAGACGAATCGTAATATACCTATATTGATTTATTAAAACTGTCTTATATTGGGCATTGGTAAAGCATGTGATCTACAGGGTCCGCCGTGATAAGGGCACTCTAGTCTATAACTTCTTTAGTGGCTTACCGTGTTCTAATATTAATAGGTAACTTATAATATGCCTTTGGTGACTAAATACAAGGTTACAATGTACGATAACGTTATATACTTATATTATATATTTTATATTAAATTATATTATTTATATTATTCCATGTGAATGGAAATCATACTCCACTACTCCAGTCTAAATTATATATTGGCTATAATAACACACGATTAGTAGCAATTCAATTATTAAATTCTTCATAATAAGTTAATGAGAAATAAATAGAATAAAAAAAAAATAGTACCTACCTACTGACCTACAGACTACAACATTAGGTATATTATATTCGGAAATTATGTATAATACATATTTACATATAATTTATACATATATTATTTTATTTAGGGACGACAGACATAGATCCTCTTCGAACTACTGTCTAGTGTCTACTACTATTTTATAAGTATTGATATTTCAAAAACCAATATATTTTTATACAACTACATATTGATATTCTCAAACATCAATACAATAAATAAACTAAAATTTAACAGATTAATAAATAACGGCCAGATTGTGGTATGTACAAGGTAGAAATCAGACACTCTCAATAAAACCATTGTCAATGAGAAATGACAAAAAGGGGCGATATGTAGTATAATACGAAAAAGCCACCTGCCACTGTTTATACTTTGTGTCACATATAATACTGATAGATCATAACCCAGGGATTCCCAACCACTGTGCCGCGGTACACAAGTGTACCGTGAAATTCTTCAACTGTGCTTTGTAATGTTTGTCTTATTAAGTGTAGCTTGTGTACCTAAGTATCAAGTGATAAGTTATATATGTAAATATGCTGATGATTATTTATGTTTGGGACTTAAGCGGTATGACTAGGTACCTATTAACCGTAATTTACCTACCTACTCGTATCGTTGAAAAATAATATGTATTTAGTTCTTTGTGTGTGCCTTCAACATTTATTAAAAGATCAAATGCGACTACAAATAAAATAGGGTTGGAATCTCTGGACCTTAATCCATATGCAGCTACGATTCAGGTAATACATTTAGTCTAATTATAAAATATTTAAATTTATTAATTATATATTTATATATATTACATAAAATTAAATTGTACGGTGCATTCGTGTATTTGACCAAATCCTTGAATACAAAACATCGATAGCCCTTGAGGTAATAGGCATAGCGTATTTTAATATTTCCATCTGATATTATTCGCCATAAATTATAAGTGAAGAGAATCGAATCATACTGGTAATTAAATTAAACACAATTTTTATATAACTATTTAACTATTAATATAACTTTTATATGTATCTTCTTTGTTCGTTACTACACATCACTTTTCTCGCCAACGTCCCATAAACATTTCTCAAATGACTTTTTAAGTGCGAATTTGATACCGTCTCTATCTTTTGTCCATTGTGGTATTAATTTCTAATAGTCAATAGAACCATGATTGATTATAGAATACTTAGAATAATCTGTTCTATAATCAATGATAGAACTATAATAATACGGAAATTATTATCTGAATACATATTTAAATTTGTGATGAGGTTAACTTGATATCGATTATCCCACTTTTAAATATGCTCTTTAATATGCACATAAAAACTCCAAAATATGCGCTATAAATAGCACAAAAAATCAAAAAATATGTATCTAACTTGAAAATATTAAAATTGATTAGAAAAAAATTAAATGTCATTTTACAATTTTATAAAACTGTTAGGCTCATTATAGACGTCAGGGACTGTCAAGACTAGTTGAATTATAAACTGTTAACAAATATATTAAATTACTTACATATGTTTGTAAAAGTGGACTCAATATTACAGCTAGGATTCCCTCAAATTAGATCCCCTTGTTAATAGACGGAAATATGTAGACATCTGCTTTCTATTTAAATTAATAAATGGTGTCAGTGGCGTGTTGAACTCCTTTTTGGTGAGGAGCAAAAATGTATACAAGGTACCCACCCACCCACCCCCTCGATGTTTGTAACGGCATTTCCAACATAGCAAAAAAGTTTAAATTAAAAATTTTACAAAATGTGCATACATTTGCAACGATTTGTATAGTCGGATATGATATTTCTACTATATACCTAGTCACCTAGGTGGCTAGGTATTTTGTGGCAGGAAGCACACCCACCAACCAACAATTTTGAAGGAGCAATTGCTCCAAAATAATACCTTCGACACGTCACTGAATGGTGTTATATCTTGTCCAGAACTATTACAGTTTATAAACTTCCATGTTCCTAAATTTCATTCACGTTCTTGTCCCACATTTGAAATCCATCGAACATCTTACGGCACTTATAACCCTATTGATCGAATAGCCAGAGAGTGCAATAATTTAAAACTTGATCCGTTTATTATGAATAGTTTCTATTCTTTAAAACACTGTTTTTAGCAGCTTGTTATATCACTAAAATTATCTGTTATTTTGTAAATTTTACTTTATGTACTTAATTCATACTACTTTTGTACTTGTATCTTTATTCTACCAATGTTTTTATTATAAATCTTTGTTATTGTACTTGAGCCCACCAGGGCGTTTAAACCAATAAATAAATAAATAAGGTCTATTTATAATTTCCTAAATAAGTTAATCATTATTTTCAACGTAATGTGATAATTTCCTATATTTGGTATAATATGTAGGTATATATTATATATATTATGAAAATATACCCAAAAATAGCTCTATAAACCCTAAATTAGCAAAATATGCAAAAAATAGCAAAATAAATTTCATTTATGACATCAGAGAAGTGTGATACATATTTGTATCTTAATTTGAATATTCTAGGACGAACCAAGAAAAATATGCATTTGCCAGTACTTCCGAACCCTGCTTATTACTTATTAGCCGGTAAGTTGAATTAATATTATAAAACTACAACAAAATAACTAACATCGTTATTCTTGGTTATTTAATGTGTTATTTCGTCCATATTTAAACATAAAATACCTATATAATTTTTTTGGTTACAAAATAGCCTACTTACGTGGAACCTTGTTGTACGTTTTCAATCATTAGCTATACAATTTGAACAATTTATAAATTTTTAACTACAAAATCATTTAAATTTTTAAATTTGATAAATGTTGCCAAAAATCGAACTCTAAAGGGCCTCGTTACTGCCGTCAATTTTAGATGAAAAGACCTAGAATATTGACAAAATTAAAGTTTTTAACGTTGTCTGATTTTGATTCTGAAAAAAAAATTTGAACTCACCAGAAAATTTTCTATAGATTCTATGAAACACTTTGTAAAAAATAAAAATTTTATATTATTGTGAACTAATTGAAAACTTGAAATATCAATTTTTTCGAATTATAATTAAAATTAAAATTAATATTAAAAACGGAAAATGTTTCGTACGATCTACAGACATTTTTCTGCTGCATTCAAATATTTTTTCAGAATCAAAATCAGACAACGTTAACTAACTTTAGTTTTGTTAAAACAAATGTAGGTATGTTTTTGTACAATTCGTGTAGTGAAATTGATATGATTATTGAGTTATTGACATGTGCATGCGCGTACGAGAGAGGATACCCGCATTTAATTTCACTCACACTAATAATCATATACAACTAATCATAGGGCGGCTATGACAAGATAAGAAATTGCCAAAATTTTGCCCCTTAAATAATAAATAATAAAAAAAATGAAACTACATAATATTATGTATTTTTAATATTTTTCAACTGCTATTGTAGCAATATATCAAGAGTCTTGTATTAAATGTTCACGATTTTTGGCTCAACAAATAATATTTTAATGATATTCATAGAAAAAAAAAGCTAAAAATTTGGAAACTGATAATGTCCGTAAACAGTTCAAAACAAATTTTTTGAAAATTTCATCATGAATAAAAAATGCTAATATAAACAACCAGTGAAAATTGTATACATCTACGGTCATTTAGAGTTACACAATAAAACAAAATCTATTTGGTCAAAAACCGATTTTGAGTAAGAATTCCCGGTTTTCTTTATTTTTTTTTTGTTTTTTCTGCATCTTTGGGAATTTTATATTTTGACCTCCTCGATGCACCAACAATATTCACTTCCCAATCGAACAATATACTGAAGTTGAATATCGAAGCATTATTTTGACTAATTATCGTGTACACAGACACACAAAAAAAAACACATCATTGTAAAACCTAAACCAATACATTCATCGCTTCGCTCAGAATCTAAAAAAGGTGGGGAAGTGTGAACCGTTCTGCTGTACAGTAGATGTTTAGAAGGGCCAAAACGTGTAACTGAAATGGATGTGTTAAATTTGAATAATTCAATGATTATGATATACAAGTATACAACGATGCTGCGGGAAGACGGTCTGTAGTGTACACCACGACAACTGGCGGCTGGCCGCCTTAGTACCCCGAACCTCACCCACCGTGTAAACAGTGGTTCTCATTCTATGCGACCGCCTGTTGCGTTCGGGAATGCAAAAAAAAACTCGCGTTTTGATAAAACAAAAAAAATTATTATTCACAAGGATATTATAAAAACATTAATATAATTCACAGATATTTATAATAACTATAATCTATATGCCAACTCCATATACAACAACATTATTGAATTATGGATGCCCAACGCCATTTGTCACTTGTTCAATGTTTACAAATTCTAATCGTTTTGATTGGCAACGGGCTTGTTCGATATGAAATGTGGCTGTTTATTATCATATTACCTTTCTAACGATTAGTAAATATTGTCCAAGTTGTACATGGCTATACCACCAGCGTCATTGATAAGAAGAAGTTTGCTATCTATTTATATATATATAGCTGTGATATTAATATTAAGTTACTATCAGTTATATCAGTTATACGAGTTGTTTGAAAAACCATGGCAAATATTGTGTCATTGTTTGCTAGCTCTTACAACAAATAATCCGCTAAGAGTGTAGCCGCGGTCAGCCTCCAGTTTTCGTGGCCTATGTGACTAAATAGATATATTATATTTTATGATATTATTGCTGTTCAATTAATTTATTTTAATATTAGTCATTAGTCATAACTCATAAGTAATAAAGTATTATAGTAGATTGAATAATACATTTTTGCCATTCAAATTACATTTGAAAATGTCATTGTATGTAATGTGTATACAATGTAATAATAATAAATAGGTCCTCGAGCACGTATTACATACGTGGACAAATTATTATGTATAGAAAATAAAAAAATAAATATTTGGTGAAAATTTCAAGTATCCACGGTTCTTTGTTTATGAATTACAAAAAAAAAATTGAAAAATCTTTCGATGTGCATCGTTAATTTACGGCTGAAATTTCGAACGCTCACAAAAAATTAATTTTGACAATCCAGTACACTTTTTTTGTTTGCTTAAATTAGGAAACCTATTATTAGTTATTAGATTGAAAAAGCTCGTGATTTTCAAGACCTTTATCAAAGTTCTAACTTCAAACTCTCATAAAAAAATATTATGAATTTACATTCAACATTTTTTTATAATTTCCATTAAAAACAACCAATGAGGAATCTTGTATTAAAGTATTTCAAGTAGTTAGACAAATTATTATCGACAATAATTTAATAACTAATAAAATTCCAAATTGTCTTGTACTTATAAATAACTCAAAAAGAGTCAAAATATTTTAATAAATAATAATATATTGAAAATTGTAATAAACATGTGTTGAAAATTTGAAGTATTTACGGTATTTAGTTTTTTAGTTGCACAAAAAAACTAAATAGATTTTGTTGACAACTTTATGCATTTTTCCTTAGTTTTATTTTTATTTTTCCAGTTTTGAAAACTTTAAGGAATTTTTCATTTTGAACTGTTCAAAGTACCTACTAGATTCACTTTGTCATAAGATACTGAAATTTAAAATCGAAGCATGATTTCAACTACTTGTCGTATATACATAAATCAATACATTCATCGCTTTCATTATTTTAGGACGTCAATATTTTTATTTCAATTTAGTTGACTGGTGATTAAAAATATTATTTTATATAATAATATTATTTTATAATGTATATTTATAAATTAATATAAATGCATAGGTACGTATATTTCTTTCTCAAACATTATAAGTTGCAATGAAAGATTTTGATACATTTTAAAAATATATAAAAGATTTAACATTATATTATGGTCGCTAATAAACACACCAGTTTTACCTAAATTTTACTCATTTTATATTTTGTTTGTTATTTGATTATTATTTGTTTATATATGTATATTGTATATATATATTACAAGTTAGGGTAGGTTAGTTTTTTTTTAAATCACATCGACACATTATATAATATTATATTATATTGTAATATTCTGAAAACAACGAACCATTTGAAAAACATGCATATAAATAAAATAAACCTCGAAATTTACAAAGTAAAATTTTGGATTTATATAATAATATAATTTTATTATGTGTAAATCAAATTTATAGTTGATATAGCAACTTTTTTGTTCATTGAGTAAAAAGTAAAAACCCTTGCAAATGGGTGAGCTTGTATAAAATGTTAAATTTTTTCCAGCCCGGCCCAAGCCGGTTAATGATCACCGATCGTTCGGGTAATATTATTCTCGCGAAAAGGCGAAATACGTGGCCGATCTGTGGGGGTTTCGGCGTCATGCGTGGCACCATGTCGTCAAGGCCGCCCTACTTGAGCGTTGGTTGGCAATAATGTGAAACACAAACCAACACTAGTGCGCGAATATTATTCGCGCACCACTGCCCCGTCCCGCCTTGCACAGTACGTAGGTTGGCTAAACTGATGGTTACGAAATATTTTTGCACCCTATTCGTACAACGGTTATGGTACATTTTTTCGTATACGTTACCCCAAAAATATTTTGCTCTGCGATGAGTACGGTGAGTTGACGATTCGAAGAAGGACGTAAAAGAATTCTCTGGGAGATTCGAACATTTTACGAAATATGTTACAAACACTCGTGCTGTGTTGCAATGTAAATACAGTGGGTTACGATGCATTTTGTTCGAAAACACCGACCCTACTCGGTTATTTTATTTATTATATACGTGCTCGTATCGTCGTTAATTTGTATTAATGTTTTTTTTCATTTCACATCGACATTCCAACAAAACGATTTAGGTTATATAGGTACGTGTACCACCCATTATTTATTTTTTTTATCGTGAACGCTGGCAAGAGAAAAAAAAATATAAAATTAAATTATATATAGGTATATAAAGTCATTGCACTTGCAGGTCATAAATACCTCAGCAGGATTAGTTGGGTCCCTCGAACCGATCGACCACGCCCATAATATACTTTGTCGCTATTATCTCGTATTATTATAGGTACTGCGTAAACGACCGGGTGGAGTGAACCGGTTTCATCCCCTCGCTTTGTGTTTTGTTATGCCCTGCCCTGCAGACGGCCCGATGCCTATCAGAAAAATATGCTTTTAAAATATAATCCATGTGTGTGTGTAATTTATTACATTCTCGAAAATGACAAAAACCGTGACAACGGATAACGAAAAGGTTTTCGTGTGCACTACGGGGGGTGTTTTTATTATACTGCGTAGTTAAAGATTAAATAGATTCCTGGAAAAAAAACTCGTGCCGTAGTATAAATGTCTGAATGATGAAGGTATAAGATATACGGAACTTATATTATTATAATATGTTCGTCGTTCACCATTATATTATTATTTAAAATACGAAAACGTTACTAAGAATGTATAATATATTACCTATTATTCTTAGATGTTCGGATAAAACTAAGTGGATTGTCATGTAGATGTACGGGCCTTGGATTTTTTTTCTAGTTGAACGAAATATATTGGAAAGCTGCTCTTACGATGAGCATTACAATAAGTGTAATATATTCCAAAAATGATAAGCATTATTTATGCTTATACTCGATTGTTCGTATAATAGTTAAAAAGTATTGGTTATTGCATAATTTATATTCAAATATCAGAGTAGGTAATCTTAGTATAATTTTTGAAACGAAGTTTTTATGGCACAATGCGGGCTGGTCGGGATAAAACGTTCCTGATGAAATACTATATAGTTTATAATATATTAAACGGTCATTTTAGGCAAAACATCCAATATACAGGCTGTATACCCTATAGCCGGCCTTGCCTACTGACTTTAAATCAAACAGATCGTCTTGGAAACGTACTTACTATACTTAGTATAACCCATAAGTTCATCCATAATATTTACGCCTATATGTATAGTAAAACTTTCCGCGTAACGAAATATTTTTGAGATCCAAACTAAATTAGACTAACATTTATGTAAGTATTTAATTATATCTAACTAATTTCTCTATAATACGAATTTGTTTGGTCGATCGTTGTATGGAAGTTTCAGTGTATAATACAATTTAATATAATATACGCCTACACTAACGGCATAAAATTAATAATAAAATTTTATGTGCCAAAAATGAAATGTACCCAACATCAAACACCGTCCTACAGTGAAACTGTAATTTCGGCCGGTATAAAATACGCACTATTATTTTACCCACCCTTGTTGCAGGTGTCAAATAATACGGTGATTTATCTCAGGTGAATCCTACACATAGGCGCTCATATTATACAATATATATTTATTAATATTAAAAAAATCAGAGAAAATAATAAAACAGGTGTTATGGTATGTAAACTCCTCGGGAGAACATTTTGTTAGTGTAAACTCCGCCAGGAAAACAAAACAGGTAAAATTGGGTTCATGTAAACTCCGCCAGTGAAAAAAATCAAGTAACAGTTTACACTATACAATTAATATAATATACAGCTTATTATTAAACAAAAAATCATAATTTTATAATAATAATTATCCTTATTAAATAAATATATGACAAAAAAATATTAAAAATGTAAAAATAATAATTATAATTGTTTGAACAAATCATACAAATTGCAATGGCCAGTATTATGTTAAAAAATATTGATAGACAATTGTAATAACTAGTTAATGATCAAAATATATGTAGGTATATTATATTATTATGACATTATATGTTATAACTTATAATATTTTGAACTGTGAACTAAAATTATGAGATATAATTTGTAGCAGTGGCGTATTTACGGGNGGGGGGGGGGGGGGTATGAGGAATAGATTCCCCACCTTTTTTTTGTAAAGTTTAGTTTTCTCCTTTTCTGTATTTTTCAATATGATATTACTTTTAAGTATGTCTGTTTTCTAAATGTTCTAGCCGTGGTAATTTTATCGCTCTGATATATATTATACTCCACTAGTCGTTCGCGGCATATATGTGGCATATATATCGGACAACAAAAACATATACCTCTATGGTAATATGATGTAAGTACCGTATTTTTACTTTTCTGCGAATTATTTTTAATGCTAGAGTGTTTATAATAAACGCGATAAACAGTTGGTAGGTAAATAAAACAAAATTAACACGAAAACTGTAGATTTACCATAGGGTGTGGGTTTATTTTTAGTGACTGATGTGTAGTTATTGACTGATAAAGTTTTATTCACCTCTGAATACATGCTTTAGATATTTGTTATAAAGAGTTTATCCAAATATTCATGAAAATATTTTGTACTTTCCCTGTATCAACTGCTACACCTGAACGAAGTTTTTCAAGTTCTTATTAGGTAAGAAGTCTTACTCAATATAAATAGTATGACATAAGTAAATATTTTATCAATTTTCCTATCTAATATTGAATAATAATTATAAATTAAGTAGTAATTATTATATATTTTGTTTATTAGAACCGATTAGGGCTAACCTTACCTAACCTAACCTAACCTAACCGACTAGGGCCCGTTTTACAATCATAGTTTAAGCCTCGGTTACACTTAACCCACTGATTTTACAGGTCTAATTCCGCGGTTTAACCTATTGTAAGACGGGCTCTTGTTCCTTAATGTGTTGGCTTTATTGGCATGTCCCCGGTCAATACAATAATAATGCTAGATGAGGTTATCGATGAACTGAGCATCCAAAAAATGAGAAAACTGGATTTTGTATTATAACTATTTATTTTTTTTTATAGTATTAAACACGGGATTGACGCTAGTATGAATTTATAATAAATGCTATTATAAGAATTAGGTACTATACAGTTCGTGTTTCTTATTTCACCTTGATCCACTTACTTCAATAGATAACAAGTTAGGGCATTTCAAAAATGTATATTATGTGCGTATTTATAGGTGTATTATTATTTATTATATATTTCGTTCGCCCCTAGCAAAATTTCTAAATACTCCACTGATTTGTAGATATTCAAACCATTAGGTCTAATATAAATCCATTATTATAACTATTTAGTATATTTATAGTTTTCTCTAACACAATTTTTTTTTTCATTTTGAATATTTGAGTTTACTTAGTAGAGAAATATTGTTTAGTTTTACACAAAGAAGGCCTTAATATACTGGCGGAGTTTCTATATATTCATTCCAGGTAAAAAAATAAAACTGTTTACAATCGCCTGTATGGCTGTAAGATTTGCCTCGAAACGAAAAGGGATGGTAATATTATTGCAGGTGCATTGTAGGTAGCGTTCAGTAGAAATCGGTTGTCCGCCAAAACAACGACACGCTGCACTATGAAGGTTCTACGTGGAAAACGAAGCGTAAAAGGCCACACAGCACACACCCTATTTACTCTTGTAGGTAGTTTAATATTATGTACCTATATCTATAATGTGGTATACTTGTGTGTATTGTGGCAGATTAAATCACTTTATACAAATAATATATGAAGTGGCGCAGGAACTATTTTTTATGAGGGGGATAAAACATAAAACACTTAACAACTATTATATATATTTATTTGTGATTTATACAGAAAACCTTAACTTATGACCTATTTTATTCTTTTAATGTTGATATAGGAAGTATATTATAATATAAGAATTATATAAATGTATTGATTTAATTATTATAGCATAATATAAATACATTATATTTATACATTTATATATTGAAACAAAACACATAACATATATTTACTTTATACCTATAAAGTTCTATTCAAAAATAACAATATATAAATTAATTAAATATAAAAAAAATTATCTACTTTTTACTTTAAGTTATATTCTAAAGTAACAATATTTAAATACAAATTACTCAATTATTTAATATGTATTATTTTATAATAATAATAATAATATTATTACGCACATTTATACGTTCATGAAAATGAGACCAATTTTGAATTCATAAACGATAAACGTATAAAATAATCATAATTTACGATTGTGTACTCTTTAATTTTAATGTAGTATGGATAAGTATACTTTTTCCCCCTTTAGATTATATCAGAAAGGTCAATTGCCAAATATTTTGTAAGTAATAACTAGGTATAATAGGACGAGTAATGATAAACAGAAAACCTTAATTCGCCGAGAGGTTTTGGAAAATCCGAAATACACGTTCGTTCTTATATATCAATATAGTGATATACACAGAGCTGTATTTGAACATTTTGTGCTCCACGGTCACTGCAGTTCAGAAGATTTGGGGGGCTCGGAGCAGAGTGGGGGCGGGTCTTAAGATTTGGCGTTTTAAAACGACTGAGATCCACTAGGTATCATTTTCGGTTTAACTACCTCCAGTTGAAGAACTCGCGTGTTCCGCGCATGTAAAATTATAATATACTATAATAATATAATATATTAATATATATTTATTTATTATTACTTATTAGTTTATTACTTCACGTATGTCATATATTTTCCTCGTCTGCTACCGGTTGCTACGTCAACAGGTACTTCGTGTCATCGAGTACGTGCAGAACTCACCCAACGATTTTCCAGAAAATGTGTTGGTCTATTATCTTGTCACCGAACGGGCAGAACTCCGAATCTTCCAATATACAATCGTTTGGCAGTTGAGCATTTTCGGTTCCATGCGCCCTTGGCTCGCTCGATTGTTGAGGATACGAGTGATACCACGTTAACCTTGTCCAAGTCCAAAGTTACTTACAAAGAGCGCTCAATACTTCTCCGGTCAGAAACGTTGAGATTTGTCACTAAAGGACCATCAAATATCGGAGATTTTATAATAACAGGAATAAGTTTGGTAAGTACATATAGTTATGGTATTTTTTTCCTTTATTTTATACTTCAAAGTAGTTTCAATTATATTTAATAAGTCATAACTTATAATATATTATGATGAGGGTATAATAAAATAATATTATATTATATCCTCGGAAATAGTCACCACATAATAATATAATATGACTAACCCTAGAATAGAAAAATTGTTTTAAATTCCTCTATGTCTATACATAATCATTACTATACCAGGTAATAGGTAGGTAAATGGGTATACTGACAATTGGAGCCGATTCCGATAAAAACTAGTTCTGTAAAATTATTTTCTATAAGTTATATATCGAGTCTTTTAAATAAAATTTGAGTGAATAATATAAGCAACATTATTCACCTGTAGTACGGCTTAGGTGTATACTGATTATTGATATAGGTAATATAAATTACTAAACTCTAATGGTTATTACTTATTGTTTTGTATATTAATACAATTCTAATTTAACCTAAACTAACAACAGTGTTAAGGCGTCAGATGCCAATGTAATATGTTATACAGGAATAATTGTTCGGTTCTGTAGAATCAACCAAATTTGATAATTTTTTTCCAAACTAATATTGAATAGCGGTTTTATTCTACAGGCTGAAATGATCTCCGTTCTTCAATATATTTTAATCTCAAACTTAATAGTAGGTGTTTAAAAATAAGACATTTTTAAACTTTTTGTTACAATTATCTTGTACCATTATTTGAAATAAAATATCAATTGGAGTTTAATGCAGCCTATAAGGATATTTCTCCTTTCGGATAAAAATATAGTTATCAAAATCCTGCAATTCTGTAAGGCATAGATATTTATGCTGTGAAGTCATCATTTTTTAGATAGGTATAATACACCGCACATTAACGACCTCTAAATAAGTATCGAGCAGTTGATTAGTGAAAAAGTATTGTATAATTAAGGTAGCAACTAAAATATAAAATATAAATAACAAATTTTATAGATTTTCGGAAAATTTGGAAAACAGGATATAATTTCTGTAAACATATTCGTCATGCAATTTACTTGAAAAATATGTTCTTATATTTTTTAAATAATTTCTCCACTTCAATATTATATAAACATGTAAATTCTTACTATTTAAAATTTAAAATCTAATAGTGAAAGGTTCAATTTCAAAAAAGTAGAAGAGTGGTTTTTGTTTAGCAAACGTGTAAACGAACAGTCATGACTCGTGACGAATTTAAATAGGTAATATGTTTTTAGCTGATCATTCTTATCCGATGACTATAATACAGGATAGTCGGTACAATTGACATAATATAGGTATATTTTGGTAGAAAATACAAACAGAATCCAAGCCCCTTGATTCTTGAAATATAAAATTATCTATTATTGATTTGCGTTCGTCATAATATTATGTTATACAGCCATCAGAATATCATTAATATATAGAGAACATGGATTACATCAGATGCGACAATATTGAAGATCTAGTGTTGGCTGGAAATTCTGGAAGTCGCGGATACCGTAGATCCTTTCAGCTCTACAGTAGATTATATACGACAATTTTTTTTAATTAAATTGACATTGATTTTTATCAGTCGGATTATACGTGCCAGTGGGAATTAGGTAAAGTATTTTTTTTTAAGTATTTCGTAAACATATTTTTTTTACTTCATAAAAAGTATTTAAAATATTTTAAGAATATTTTTTTATAGTAGATTTGGTACCAAAATTCATATTTTATCAATTCGATTTTTTTTTAAATTTGATATAGAATAAGCTATATATTATATAAGCTAATATATAAGCAACTAGGGTAAATTTTATTTATTTGGTCATTTGTTTTAGAGTTACACCAAAAACCAAAATCGATTTTGTTGAAAATTTGTATTTTGTATTTCCCTGCTCTTTTAAAAACTATTAGGAATTTTTCCCTTTCGACCCTCAAAGTACAAACTAGATTTTCCTATTAGAAAAGATACTGTTGAAGAAAATGCAAATAAATTATCTAAATAAATAAATAATTATCTTTTATCTTATCTAGATAATAAATCAAATTGAATATCTGATGAATTATATTCACCCCCACCTTGACCTTTTTTTTTGTAAAGTTAAGTTTTCTCATTTTCTGTATTTCTCAATATGATATATTACTTTTAAGTATGTCTGTTTTCTAAATGTTCTAGCCGTGGTAATTTTACCACTATACGCCACTAGTTGTTCGCGGCATAGGTATATGTGGCATACAGAGTGTCCCGTGAGGATTTACTCATTGCGATATCTCCTGAAATAATGGAGATATCGTAATTCTGTTTTTTTATTAAGACTCACAGAGGTAAGCACTACAAATATTTTATTTTTTAGTTAAAATAAATTTTTTAGTAAAAAAGTTAAAAAAATTATTTTTAATTTTTTTATTTTTGAAAAAATTGAAGATAGCCATTCTATAGAGTATATTTTTGTGAACATTTTGAGCTTTTAACATTTTATTTTCATTAATCTCATGAT
>WHPZ01589574.1:0-22954 GCA_016617965.1 Macrosiphum rosae
TTGAACGTTTACTTCTGTTTACTGCCTATATATACTCAATACAGGTATAGTGGTAAATGTCTTTGATCGGATATTATTTTGCAGGAAATAAATTCAACTCAATATACATATATATTTGAATAATAATTTTATTCATTTTGTTTCATATAAATAATATTCAATAATTTAATAAAAACTCTAGGTTTTTCAAATAAATAATAGTGCGTCATCAATTAGTTACTGAGACGTGCACATAGGTCGTCGTTTTATAAAAAATAACAACAGGTATCCATAAAGTGTGCGCTTTATGTGAGCATCTCTTTAGCGTCGATCACTTTAGACATTTTTGTAGAGCTACTCAAGCGCTTCCTGACGGAAACAGATATTAAACTTAAAAAACAACATTTTTTGTTAGGAAACATCAACCGTAAAGATCAGACCAAGCCGATTACAAAAGGAATATATCTGAGTACGCGGTCTTCTGAAATACTTTGTTAATGATATCTTGCGAGATAGCTCCAATCGCTTCTTCAAATGCTGGTTTCAATTCTTCAAGAAGAACTTCCCAGTTTTGGTTCAGGATGGAGTTCATGCTATCGCCTATTGTCAAAACAAAAACAACGGATTTAGTATGGAAAATAAAAAAGTATTATTGTTCTCATAAACCATATTTTGTACAATATACTTATTGAGTAGAATAATACTCTTCAATAAGTGTGGAGAACATACCTAATTGTTTGTTTCCATTGAAAAGGTTTTCCAAATTGACATTCAGTTTTTTGACGCTCGCCACCTTCAGGTTGATTTTCTTGATTTGAACGAAGGTCTTACCGTTCTTATCGAATGGAGTACCGGACATTTCTTCCAATTCCAAAACGGGTTCGTCTACGGAAAACATTGATGTCGTTAAGAAAAAAGGGACATAATATATTATAGGTATACGGATATGTAAAAAAAAACGCCATATCATAATATGGAAAATATTATAATAATAAGTTAAAAACTTACGTAAGACAATGGAACACGGTCCGTTTCCGGTGATCGGCAAAACGAGCACCTTGCCGTTGACCGTGTATTGTCCAGTGATCTCGAGTGGCTTTGTGAAGCTAATCTTGCCGCTCGTCTTGAAGTTGTCCACGTCGACTTTCAAGGCATCGACCACTGCGCTGGTCAAACCCATGATTTTGACGTCCTTTAACTTCAAGTCAATACTGACAGCTTTGCTAGAGCCCTTTCCGTGTTCGATTTCCAATGACGGCAACTCGAACGGTTCGATGGCCGGAATCCTCAGTTTAGGGTATCCTTCGGCCAAATCCGGAATGACTGATTGGATGGAGCTCTTCAAACATCTGTCAAGGTTTGGATCACTTTTCTTGCATAGATTGAAAGCTATTTCTGTAAAGAAATAATTATAAGAATATTAGAAAAACAAAAGTTTAACAATACAATTATATAACAGTCAACCATCGTACTAAGTCGAAATTATTGATTTGATTGACGTTGAAATTATTCGTCGAGTTTAAAATATATTTAAACGTCATGCATGTATATTTTGGTATCAAATAAAAATTATCCAAAATAAAAGTATGCATTGAAAATTACTTTTTTGCAATAAATTATAATTTTTTTTTTCAATTCGTTTGACCTTAACAATTAAAAATATAAGTATTATATGAAACTGAAAGAAATTATAAAATTAAAATTGTATTATGCACGGTTTTTTTGTTCTAACAGTATAATTTAAATTATACATTTTTGTATAGAAATTTTAAATTAATTAGCCAGGCAAATATTATAGGCAACTTAATTAACTTTAATTTTTAAAATTAGTAAATTAAGAGTTTATTTCGCGGTACTTTAAATTTAATGTTGATTCAATTTTTAAAGAATAAAAATTTGAAATAACTTAATAAATACTCAATGAAAAATCATAATTTATAAATATATTAAAATTTTATACATTTTATACATTTTATAAAACATTATAATAAAAAATATTACTAATCAAATGAAACCTTACAAATATTGTAGTGTATATAAATAATAAATTACTTACGCTTTTTCGGTGTGGGTGCAGCTGTTACAGATGCAACGACGGCCAAAAATAAAGCAGAGACGATCAGCAACGATTTTGCCATTTTTAAATTGGAAATATTTAGATTATATTATAGAAAATAAAAATTCCAAACGAAATCGATATCGGATCGTTAAAGTGCTTATTATATTTTGGATTATTTATAAGTTTTGAAAAAACCAAGGAAATACTTAATTCCAAAGTTACTTCTAAAACTGAAACCGTCGAAAATGTGATGCCGCAGCCCTGTGTTCGGATTCCTTATATACTCGCCCGACTGTTCATGTTGACCTCCCCGGAACTAGTTGAAGACACACCCATGGACGCTTATAATATGTGTTTTACTGGTCGGTAATGTTAACACATATTATTCGTACATTTTCCAAAATTTTAAATACAAATTTTAATTCACCAAAACTTCTAAATTTAATATTTTTAGGTGAAATAAATTTGATTTATCAATTTAATATGACCGTATCAGTTCAATATACTCTAAGTACTCTTAGATATCATAGTATCCGACTTCGTAATAGTCATTATTACACTGTTATATCATTACGTAGTATAAACTAATATTCTTTGATTTTAAATTATAGCAATGATATTTTCATAATTTATTTAGCAGCGGCATTATGTGCATATTATCGGTTTATAGTTTATACCTACCAAAGGCAAATGTTTAATTTATCGTATTTCGATTTATTTTTTCATATTTTAATATTATAGGTTTATTCATTATTTATAGGCAAACATTTTGGTTTAATCATCAAACATTTAATCTAATATATTGTTGGAGGTAATGCCGTACTGGCAAAAATATATACCATAAATATTTAATACAATAGCATACAAATTAATATTTGATAATAAATATATTAGTGTCCAATGTTTATAGTTGGCAAATCTCATATTATTTTATATTTGATAATCTAATATTATTACGAACAATTGACCCTAGACGTACATTTTTAACTTTTTAACTTTCATTATAAATTGAGTACGATTTTTAAATTAATTTAATATCGTTTATTGTAGATTTTATCAACTGGGGTGATCAATGTATTTGTTTTGAAATGATGTGTGTTTTTTTGTGTCTGACGTTAATTTTTGAAGTAACATGGAGTCAAAAGAACTAACTTCCCAGCACTATTTACTCAACATTAGTTTTTGATCAAATCGATATTATTTTTTTTTCAAAAATGAATAACTGTATAAAGACTTGCCATTAAATTGCAAATATAATATCTTTTCCGTATAATTTTCAAAGTAATTGTGCTCTTTTTTATTTATACACCTATATTCAATTATTACTTCACACAAATCGATAGCAAAAATGTTTTAATTCAATATGTTTTTTTACTTCAGTCATAAAACCGTAGTGACTAGCCATTATCCAGACATTCGAGTAGGTATATTGATACAGTATAATTTGAAAAAAATATCGATTTATTTTTATACAATTGCTTTACACAGATCGATAGCATTAATATTCTACATCAAAAAGTTTGTTTTACAATAGTCAATTAATTTCGAGGAAAGTCGTCAAAATCTCAAAAATGTAGAAATTATTATTATTTTGTACCTCGTTGAAGAATAAAATAAAATTGTAATGTTTTAATGTATAAAGTTTGAATATGTAGTACAAGCGTTGTTACAGTAGCTTATAAATATAGATAATCCTATATTATATTAGCACAATACTTTTTTACATCTAGACTCTAGAGTTAACATTTTGATCTAATTTTATATTGATTTCTATAATCTATAATATATAGGATGACAATTAAATTTATGTGTTCATTTTTGGTTACGTAATTTGGTTTGCTTAATATTATTATAAGAATGTTCAATAATTTAAAACTATTAATTATTGTCAATCTTTTTATAGAATTTTTTGACTATTTTTTGTTGAGAAAGGTTTACTTTCAGTTATTTTTTGTCTTACCACACCAAACTGATGGTAAGAAAAAGGTTGTATATTTACCCTTGAAATCCAAAATTAAAATAATTAAATGTGTCTATAATATTAAAGAAGGCTCAGCCCTCAGATATCTAAGTTCGTCAACCTTCTATATTTTAACAACCCCTCAATTGATTTACCTGAAATGCTTTTTATACTTCCAATTTTCAATTCATACAAATGAAACATGAATACAATTTTAGAGACATTTTTGTAGAATGGAAACATATTATAATATGTGTTTTATAATTTTCCATGTACACCAAAATAAAATGTTTTTATAACAATAAACATATTTCCACTTGGACATTGATAAGCTAAGAATGTCATCACGATTAGATTATCATCATATAATTATAAACCAACAATTAGAGAGCCTTTATATATTTATTATCTAGGCTCTCTACCAACAATAAAATTATGGTATTCTGAAATTAACTCAATGTAAAAATCGTATCACTAACTCCCCCACTTATACAATTTAAACTGGAAGCAACAACGATTTTAAAACGATAATATAGAATTCTAAACCTTAATATTCACGAGGATTAAACCTTGAAAATAATATTACGTGATATAATCTTTCTCGAAGACCAAATGACGACCACATTGCAGTACCAATGTCCAAATAAATTTATACAACTAGTATAATTACAATTTTTTTAGCGTTTTTAGGTTATAAATATATTTTTTGAAAAGTTTTATTAGCATTTAAATCCGAGCCTTAATAATTACGATTTTGTAATTGATTGATTTGACTGCGTTTCTGTATTTCATATGTACATCTGCCTAGCTGAGATCATTCTATATTTCCCTCCCCATAATTGATCAAAACATACGAAAAGTCTTTGGTATAATTACTTTACCCATCAACACTTGTGAGTACGTGACACGTTAGTTCGTCACAGATCAAGAGTTAGTTCATCTTGATTTAACATCAGCCTTCCCCGAGAAAAATTTTCCTAAACAGCTTTTAGAACATATTCCTATTCATACCAAAATCGAAATCGAACACCGTATCATAATTCATAATATAAACTATGTATAACCCGGCACGTCACCAACCACTAGATATACGTAAACAGTATAGGAAGTAAAGAAAAGCTACTTTATAATCGTGCAAACACTATGAATGTAGTGCAGCTAAATATCTACAAATTATCTGCAGCCCTGAGTGTTGTTCTTATTTCTGGGCAGTGACAGGGTGTGTAATTATCTTACGTTTCACTCTAGTATTAGTAGTCTCGGTTAAAATTAAATTGTTTAACCAAATATTTATCATATACATTATTGTACATATACAGTCACCAACTACAGCGAAGTATACTCTTTTATAAATATTATTTCTATTATTTTAAATTGATAAATTTCTAAAAAATACCGTCAAGTAGGTAACCGCTATTCTATGTTCAGTGTACCTCAACATTAAGTAAGTCGCAGTAATGTACGTACCTATGTATTAAATTTGAATTCATTGATAAATTATTGTATACGATGATAATCGATGCTGAACAAAGTCGGTCTAAGTTATTGGTACCTATGGGCTATGACCTATCCAAGGTTACCAAACAATTATTTTAATAATAATAATAACATTTTAACAAATATCCGTATTTTAGATTCTGAGCGGAGCTATGATGTATTGACTTTACAATGTTTTAAAAAAAACATTTTTTTGGCTGTTGTCACTTTTTGAGGCAGTAAAAATGCAAGGTTTCCCATAATTATTTTATGCTGTAACCAATAAATCTAAAATATATATAAACATAGTTTTGTTTATAGATATTTAAGACCAAATTAGATCGAAATTAGATATTCAAACAAAGAATAACAAATTTAGTTATTTTTTTGGTATCTTAAAAATATTATTCGTGGACACTTGAAACTTTTAAAGCATATTGTTATTATATTCTATGCCCAGATTGACATTTTCAAATTCATATTTTCGGAAAAAATTAATTCAATCTACTGTACTACTAATAGTAAATTTAATCACTTTAAAACCAATATAATATCATAATATGTATTTAGTAAAATAGACTTCTTCGCTCAGAATCGTTTTTCGTATACAATGAATTTATAACGTTGAATTCAAATTTAACACTCCAATTACAGTGACTCGCTCTACACCTAATATACAACAAAGTGGTACACAGTTTCCCACCTTTTTGAATATAAATTATGAACTCTCATGGATTTTACTGATTTAATATAATGGTATCCCGGCTAAACCATCTATTATTACGACCATTACTGCAGTAAACCGGAGTGGTACCCACTAGCCCACCTTTTGTTCTTAGTTTTTAACGATTATTTAAAAAAGTTTTGATATTTTCCAATTTTGACCTCCTAAAAGTACCAACTAGATCTAATTTTAAACCAGAAACTTCACTTAAAGTTGATAATTAGAGCATTATTCTACTAGAAAAAGTGTCTTCAAACACAAATATGAGTAAATAAAAATATTCATCATAATACAATCAATACATTCTTCGTTCCACACAGAATCTAATATTCGTTGAATAATAATTGTTCATTATCTTTATATATTGGTGAATTAATAAGATAATAATTTTAAATGTTTTATAATTATTAAAAATCTTACTATATACAAATTAAACATTGATTATGAGTCACTAACCAGTTTTTTTCAAAGTCAAATCGTATTTTATTTTTACATAAGTAATATAATTTATTATATTATATTAAAACCTTTAGTATTGAACAATTAAATGAGTATATTTTACCCCAGAATTATTATCTAATTTTGAAATATCTTTTTCATGAAAATGATCAATTTTTAATTTTAGATGAACATATACCTAGTAGTCATAACTTTATAAGCTATTTACTGTCAGTTAATTATTGCCGTCCTTCATTTTGAAAAATATATTCTTTGAACCACTCATTTAATTTTCTTGACAGTCAACATAATTATTAAACTGATCGCATCAATGATCATCCAAATACATCAAAGTATACATTATATACGCACGTAGCTTTAATTTATACTTAATTATTGACTATTGTTATTACTTATTATTATTATCATTTAACTCTCGGTATAGGTACATAGCTAAACCATTGGCTTGTGTATTTTTTTACGTTCCTATCTTACAATTATTTTTAAACTATAATTTATAATTGTACTTATACATAAAATAAACTTAAACTAATTTGAACAAATTAATATTTTTGGTAATTAATATCACTTTGGCGATATAAGTGACTCGATAAGGTGTTCTGATATGTCGTAGTTTTGACGGGTTCTTAGGTGTCCCTCCGGTCTCTGCGTTGAAGGGAAATTTGTATTTTCCACAAAAAAAAAAAATATGGAATTTGCACCACCACAGGTAATTAAAAATAGTGTTCGTAATTTGCATCAAAATGCGTATCTGTGTATAATTTATATTAGATAAGTCGAATGTCTCGTATTCGATTATTTCGTCGGTATGCTCATCGTTGGTTTACGCAGAAACAAGACGGACTCAGATGAAAATAGATTATTTTTTTTTGGTGATTTTTTTATTGAAGTTTGACTCCCGATCCGTGGTAATCGCGTCGTTTATATTTACATTTATTATTTTATTACAAACATAATGCATTTATTATATTATTAATAATTTTAATACTTTATATGTTTTTTTATATATTATTGTTGTTGGTAGTGGTAGTCAATGCTGACGTTCCGTAGAATGGTATGAATATGTTAGTGAAATATTTACTTAGTGTCTAAAACGGAATATTCTGTGTTATTATCTTCTCATATATTTCTATGTATATTTTTATTCAAAACGTATACTTATAATCGAAAGAATAATCGATTTGAATTTTGGTGTAAATTACAATATTCATATTTGTAATTTCACTACCTGTTACCTGAGATGCTGCAAATTTCACTTCATTATTTTGATGAAAATTACAAAAACATTTCAAATGTTGGTGCCCATTACACATGTTGAATATATTTTGGGTCAATTTTCATGCAAATTAACTACGCCAATTTGACGCTCTGTTGGCGGCTGATTTATATAATTGTTACCTATGTAAGTACCAAGTAACTACTACAATTTACAACATAGGGTTAATTATAGGAACGATTTTTTTTATTTCAATTGCCTATACTCTACAGCATATTTTATAAGCTCAATTAAATTACTATCTATAGTAATCTTACTAGTATCTTACTGTTGTATAACAATACAAAACGTTCAGTTTAACATGATAAATAAAATGTTTATTACAGAGTTTACAATTTGTATTTAAAAAATGAAGGTGAAATAATTATATACGATTAGATAAATATGAAATAGATAGGTGAGATTTTAAATTTTAGCTAGCTTCGTTTTTATAGTAGTCAATTTTAGAATATTATGTTTCCATATAGATGTGCAAAATTACATAAATAAACAACAGAAAGATATTATACTGTGATAAGTAAGTGATGGCCTTAACATTGAACGTGAAGTAAAACGTAGTACTATTACAGAGGAGATTTCAGGACAAAAATATATATTCACAGGAAATAAATTCAACTCAATAATTATTTGTATATCCGTATAGGTAATAATTTAATAATTTAATTTATATTTTTCATATAAATAACATTTAATAACTTAATAAAAAAAAACACTAGGTTTTTCAAATAAATAATTTGCAAGTCTTCAATTTGGTATTGAGACGAGCTAATAATAGTCATAGTTTTATAAAAAAAATAATAACAAGTCAGCAGAAAGTGGGCACTATATGTGAGAATCTCGTTAGCGTCGATCACTTAAGACATTTTTGTCGAGCTACTCTAGTGCATACTGACTGTGACGTGCATTAAATTTGGAATAACAACATTTTTGGTTAGGAAACTTAAAACAAATACAACGATCCAACGAACTACATAGGGAATATGTCTGAGTACGCGGTCTTTTGCAATGCTTTATTGACAATATCTTGTGCAATAGCCCCAACTGCTTCTTCGAATGCTGGTTTCAATTCTTCGAGAAGAATTTCCCAGTTTTCGTTCAGGATGGTGTTCATGCTATCTCCTGTTAAACAATCAATAATAACGAAGTTAGTTAATTCAAGAAAAAAAAAATTAACGATTTTATACAATGTGATGCAACAGGTAACGATTAAGGTGTGTCACAAAATATCATAATAAACTTACCTAATTGTTTGTTTCCATTGAAAAGGTTTTCCAACTTGACATTCAGTTTCTTGACACTCACCAATCTAAGTTCAAATTTGTTGATTTGGACGAAGGTCTTGCCGTTCTTCTGGCTTGGAGATCCGGACACTTCTTTCAATTCCAATACGGGATCGTCTGCACAAAACATTACAATTATAAAAATTAGGAACATAGGAGAACTTGCAAAAAAAAAAAAAAATGAACTTATGGACAATTGTATAATATGTAGTAAGGTAAAAACGTACGTAAGACAATGTTGCACGGTCCGTTACCGGTGATCGGCAAAACGAGCACCTTTCCGTTGACCGTGTATTGTCCACTGATCTCGAGTGGCTTTGTGAAACCAATCTTGCCGGTGAGCTTGTAATTGTCAACATCGATTTTCAAGGAATCGATCACAGTGCTGGTCAAACCCATGATCTTGACGTCCTTAAGCTTCAGGTCAATGCTGACTGATTTGCTGGAGCCTTTGCCTTGGTCGATTTCCAAAGACGGTAGCTCGAACGGTTCGATGGCCGGAATCCTCAGTTTCGAGTATCCTTCGGCCAAATCGGGAATGACTGATTGGATGGAGGTCTTCAAACATTTGTCAAGATTTGGATCACTTTTCTTGCATAAATTGAAAGATATTTCTGTAACGAAATTATAAAAACAATTATTATAGGTAATCATATTTTTAGGTTTTAATAATGTATATCATTCTGCGTATAACATATTTGATAACAAGTCGATTTCAGTGGCGTATACTAGGGGGGCGTGGGGGTCAGATCTCCTCCCATTGGCTTTGGAGAGGATAATCTTCAATATTGTGTTTGATATGAATTCTGAATCAATTCAAATTATATTAATTGTTCCTTATTGTTAAATATTTTACCAACTAAGCAAAACGTTTTGAGAGGGTGGGGGATTTGTAATTTTTCCCTCCCATTTAGCTATGTCGTTTTCTTTCCCCCGTCTTTCATAAATCATGTCACGCCACTGGTCGATTTAGTAAACCTTATTGATATTAGCTACCTATTAATTATAAAGTATTTATTGATGTTTTTGTTGTATAGTTATTAGATAATAATATAATGTCGGATATTGTATAAAATATTTACTTTGTGGACAATAAATATTATATCAAACCAAATTACGTCCTTAAAAATAAAAAACGACAATCCGACCTAGCCTATTCTATGCACGGAATACCTAAACTGTTTTAGCCTTGGATATTTGCCACCATCTTTATTGTTTGTGTTTTAAACCTTCCGCGATAAATCAATATTATTTGGAGTGATGCCGAAGTTAATAATTAAGACTGATCGTGTGAAATGACTTACTCCACATTAACATACATACAGTTATACAAATGTACTATATAGGTACACACCTTTAATCAATAATAGTTTAATCATATATCTATTAATGATGGATTATGGCGAAACTTATTAATATTGACATAAACTATTAATATTTTAATCAAAATACATATTTGCATATATAATGGATATTGGATGAGATTGAAAGTCAAAAATATTAATTATTAATTAATAATATGGGTAGCATAATATAAAACCCGTGTTCTAACAATCTTAAGTTTAATATACAACATTACTTTATAGAATTTTGCTACCTAACCTAATAAACTGTTATAAAACATTTCTCAGTGTAAAATATAAATCTTGAACTACCATGAAAAATTATGTCAAAAAAGTAAGAATATATCAATTATTTATGGAACAAACAAAATTTTGATCCTAAAATGTAATAAATACAATTGTTTATAAAATATTCAATTTAATGCTATTTATACTTTGCTATTTGTGTCCCAAAGGCCAAATTAATATATGTATAAAAATCTTAAAGTTGATTATGACGAAAAACCATATGACCATATTATGAGCAACTATAAATATATGCGTATTTATTTTTAAAATGAGAAAGCTAACATAAATAATGCTGTTAAGTTAAAATACCATATTTTTAATTTATTTTTAAGTAAAATTACCAGGTATAAAATAACATTTCAATAAAATAGACATTTAAACTACGCATCAAAAAATTATAGTTATTTTCAAATTCTTTAGTTACAGTACTTATCAAATTGTGTTTGATAATAAAATATAAATTAACGATGTTGATTAAGATTTAAGACACATCCATATTTTGCATTATTTAAAAGTAAACACATGAAATGAGACTACGCTTGGATGCGCCTGCTACAAACTCTATAGGATATGAAAATATGAAAGTACTTACGTTTTTTCGGTGTGGGTGCAGCGGTTACAGAAGCAACAACGGCCAATAACAAAGCAGATACGATCAGCAACGATTTTGCCATTTTTAAAATTGGAAATATTTAGATTGTAAAATAAAAAATAAAAAATTCCAAACAAAATCGATATCGGATCGTAAAAGTGCAAATTTGTTTTGGGTTATTTGTAAGTTTTGAAAAAACTAAGGAAAATCTTAATTCCCGAAGTTACTTCTGAAACTGAAACCGTCGAAGTGTGATACCGCAACCCTGTGTTCGGATACCTTTTATACTCACGCGGTTGTCCGTGTTGACCTCCCCGCAACTGGTTTCAGTTGCTGACAATATACCATTGTTTTTTTCCTCCATTTTAATGATGAATAACACTGCAATTGCTAAATTATAAATTGCACATCATTGTAGCTTCATAATTTATCCATCGAAAATCTACCAAATAAACCCAAAAAATGTAACCAACTCTAAATGGGTATAGATAAACTGTGGTTATAAGTTCATTATTCGGTATTCAAACTATTTATGAATAGTTTAAAATAGTTATTCAAAAAAACCAAGCATTTAATATAGGTAAATACTAATATTAATACATTTTATGAACATGCAATTGAGTTATTAATGGTTTTTGTGTAACTTTTTAGTTGGTTTCGAGTACAGTTAGATTTTTGATCGACATGTATTAAAATTACCAATATCATAAAGTGTTCATTTTAAGAAAATACTTGAAAGAACATTAATTTAAACTGCTGACACTTAATATTTTCAAACTAATAATGGTGCCTATGTGCAATTAAACAAATACACTACAATAGACAATTTCTTTAAATCTCCATTAAGTATATTTCAAAATAATAAAATCATTTCTTTGGTTGAATTAGAAGTCATTAACCTCACATTATTAGTAGGTAAGTAAATAATAGCTCTACAGAATGTCATAACATTTTAGAGAGTAGGTATAGGTACCTAATTATTATTATTATAATTATACTATTAATATTATAATATTATATATTATTATTGTAAGTATAGGTATCAAACTGTGGACTAGACCATATTTACTGAATTAAATAAAATAAATAATAAAAAGATCAATTCTGTTCTTTTGAGAAATGTAATTTTAAAAAGAGAAACAATATTAATTATGATTTTGCAATGTTTTTTTATATTCTAAGAGTGATGTATAAAACGTGTATTATATGTCTTACAATGATAGGTATTTATTTTTTTTAAATAACGCTTTATAAAGGATTCAATTTTCAGTATATTGAAGGTGGTTTCTGTAAATAACAATAATTGAATCTCGTTTGTACTTTTATTTGGGTGGAAGGTCCCAGGAAAAAGTATTTTCCAATATTTTTCAAAATAATATAGAAAGACAAAAAACAAAATTATGGAAAAACAGGGATGCTTACAAAACTAATTAAAAAATGAATTCTTATAGATCGATGCGATTTTTGCCAATAATTGATATTTGAATTTTATAGATATGATACAATTTTTAAAATATTTTGACTGTTTTTGAACTATTTTAGATATTTTTCAATACTTATACATTGAAAAAATCTTTATCTCTGGCAAAATGCATGACAATGTAATGCAAGGTTCCTCGTATGTTGTTTTAATAGCAATTATAAAATCCAAAAAAAAAAAATTTCCCACAATTTTGAAGTTAACCTACATTTTGTTGTAATTGGTCAAAGTTACATTGCATATTGTTTTTTTGTAAAAAAACATAAATCTATTAATTTTTATAAATAAGACATGCGAATATAATTCGAGATTCCTGATCATTAATTTTGTTCTTGCTATAGTTAAAAAAAAAGTTTAGAGTAACGCAACATCAATATTTTATGAGCGTTTGAAATTTAAATTGTGATGAAATTAGATACCTATTAAAAATTAAATTAACAATATTTTTCCTCAAACGATTAATGATATTTTCTTGTAGTTCAAAAAATAATAAAAATCATAGATATATGAAACGTTACACAATTACTTAAATTATTATTTTCTATGCACAATTAAAATATTAAAAGATATGAAATATTCAGATAGGTACATTTTATTTACAGACATGTTAAATATTTGATTTTTCGGTACATATTGATAAACAATAAAATAGAATATTTATCATAAGTTGTACTTATACAAATATAAATATAGGGAAAATTCATAGGAACTATTTTTTTTTTACTTTGCAATTTTTAAAATATTTAAATTAATTTTAGCCATTTGCAACGAACCAATGCACACCGTTCCATAATGATCGTTGTATTGACTTATAAGTTAATAATAACTATATATTATATTATTATGATACATAATAATATAATAAATACAAAGTTTTTGGAAAAATATTTTCATTGTACTGTACCTATTCCCTACTAATACAAAAACAAATTAAGTACTTAATTTAAATAAATTATAAAAATCCCTAGGAATAGAGTTAACATTAGACATAATGTTATTATTTTGAACTTAATTTGACTATTGTTTACTTAATACTTCTTAAACTTAAATTTTACGTAAGAATGAATTTGTAATGTGAATGTATTTCAAGAAATAGAAATACCTAAGTATTGAATAATTTGAAATGTTGAAAAAGTGTTAATTTTTTATAGAACATCTCTATTTTTTATTTATTTATTCAGCACAAATAATTGCACAATCCAGAAATAGGCTAGGTTTTTACCTGAAAATTATATATAATTCTATTCATTTGAAAAACTAAAAATATATATATATATTTTATATTTTTATCGTTGATTTTTATTGCAATTTTAACTTTAATCTCAGATATCCGCGGAATAAACTGATGTTGTATAATACATTTTCTTTCTCTGTTTAACATTTGAACCTATATCAAGGTTTTTGATTTCATACTATATATTTTATTTAATACATATTTATATATTTAAATTTAATCGAAAATGCACTACGAAAATATAGTAGGTTGTTGTAGGTACTTTTTAAATGTTATTTTATTAAGTTACCCAAATATCAACAACTTATTTTCCTTATTTTCTTATATAATTTATAGTTTTGTGAAATAAATATTATGTAGGTACCTATTTTATAAATAATATTGATAATGAGGGGGCGTAATGTTTTGAGGGGACGTAATGTTAACACAGTCCCCCCTCCGATTCTCGATACCATGGGAAGAACAAAAAAGTAATAATAATATTGATAATAAGCAATAGCTACGATGAAAACCTCGTAAGTACTAAGTAGGTCTTATCATATTTTACAGATGATATTTCACAAATTTAATATATATCAATATTTGTGATTTATATATTATATTTTTCACTTATTTTTTCTTATATTAATTATTAGACAAATATTGTGAAAATTGTATGGGTGACTGAGAAAAATATTTATTATTTCAAAATAATAATAGCTGTTCTTGAATATTTTCATTAAAATGCGTTGATATATATTATAATGTGCACTATTGTTTATTAATAATTTTCAATATTACATTGGTCATACTTATTTATTATTCTACAACAACACACAATATGACTTATTAATAGTGTTAATTATATATATATACATCCGAGCTGCTTGTCCATCATCCACCGAAAAAAAAGTATACATTTATACTTTATACTTTCAGTAAATCACGGTTATCGTCAATGAGTTCACGTCGTTTATAGGTCAATAGGTAGGTACTCAAAATAATAACGGAATCAATATAAAAATTATCGAAATAATCGCATAGGTACATCAGTAGACATTAGGTACCTAGGTAGTGTTTATGGCACATTTTCAATGTCAATCAAATTTTCAACTAGTTGACATTGAAACCGCGGCCATTGGTGTCATCAATAAAATATTAACTGCAACAGATAACCACAATAAAATTATTCTCATACATATAAAATAAAATTGGTATTACATCAGGGCGTATGTGATATTATTATGGACGATCGTGTGTTTCCTGGTGTATGGTAGTGGGTATACCTATTATAATAGTATAACACTTATATGCTATAGTACAATTCTGTGCGTGTTTAGTGTATTCGGTACGTTAATTATTACAACATGACACTTTTATTTATAATATTGCAATATAGGTACCGTAGGATTTTTAAACTTCCAAGCGCTTTTCGCATAAGCGCTGCGTGCAGGGGGTGGCGGTGGGGGGGGGCGGGCAATCGGGTTAAATTGCCGACAACTACCCGTTTGACTGGTCTATAACATGATCAAACTTGTTAAAGTTTCAAGGATGTGTTTCGATCAGATAACTACGAACGTAATAATAATAATGGCCAATAATAACAACTATACCGGCCGATAGGATTTACATTGAATTCTCGAGGAAGTGCAAACGAGACTCTCTATAGACGACAGTGCAGGGGGAAAGAGAGATAGAGTGAGAGTGATAGAGTCAGAGAGAGGAATACGAATATTGTGCGTGTGGTCTGTTAGATTTTATCGTGAGATGCAGAAGAACCAGGGTACCAAGGTCGACTCGGTGGCGGCAGCGAGTTTAGACTGACTTTATATGTTTTATGTTTTTTTTATTATTTTGTAAAAAAAAAATATTATTACAATATAAAAACAACTATATCGTGTAAGGCTTGGACGCACAGGCATGACAATAATATAATGATACGTATCTAATAAAACTGTAATAAAACTGTTTATTTATTAAATAGTATTTTAATTTGTTTTGCAACTGTCTATTTTCAAAAATAATATTAGCATAAATTATGAATAAATTATCAGATGTTTACGTGCACTCGAAAAGTAACAGCGTTGTATAATAGGTTCGTTTATGACGTATAGAATTAACTGTTCGTTAAATATTTATCACAATCTATACTTTTTTACCAATCAGTAAATTTGAATAAAATGATAGTTCTATCAGACTGATAAAGTAACTCATATTTTTATTTCTATATATTTTAATTCTGCCATTATACCTACCATTGATGTTAATTGTACGTGTATCCAGCATAATAGATATATGAGTATATGACACACAGAATGTCCTCGTTATATGCAGTAATGATTACTAATAAATTATAGCCAAAACTTCTATTCCCTATAATAGTGCACACGCTATTTTTCCGAGAAACTCGTCCAAGTACATTTGTGATTTATTGAAATTCATATTAAGCGTTTCATAATAAATTTTATTGACGACAACATTATTAGTTGTACCCACTACCCAGGTACCTAACTCGTTTGCCAAGGTGTGTAACGTATTTATGTATTTTTGTTCTAATAGTGCGAACCTATAGACTATACTCTTAAAACGATTTTAACGACCGGACAACATTATTATTATTGTAAAAACGTTTAAATAATTATAAAGAAGTTACACCTTATTCTCATATAAAGTATTAACGTGTATATCTTAATAGCTTGTAATAAGAAAATGTATACCTACAGCACTTTGATAAACGCTTGTTATGTCGCATTGTCGCTTTATTATTATATTAATACAACGAATGTTTAATAAGAATAATTTGGAAAATTAATATGTTTAGCATTAAACGAAAGCATAAACCTATATTTTAATATATACATAATATCTATATAATTTATTTGTGTTATTATAGGTAGATTATATTAATTATATTAGATAATAGTCATTATTTAGTCATTCACCCAAATAGTGTACACTGTACAGTAAATTACAGTTATTCGAAGCTGTAAAATGTAATCATATACTTAGGTATATATCAGTTAACTTGAACTATGGCTAAATTTAATAAAACAAATAGCCGCTAAGTAAACTTTCCGAATTCCAACTATACGATACAAAAACAACATCAATGCGTGTGGAGTAAAAACCTAAACTAAAGTTATCTTTTGATTTCATCTGCACATCAGCCCGCTGGTTGACAATAAGAATAGAAAAACAATACCTTCATAGCCGGAGAATATGCCCAGAAGGAAATCGTAATGTATTAATTATTATCATAATGCAATCCAACCCTTAAAGTTAGCTGAGCACCTACCTAATGTCCTAACACCTATATTGTACATAATATATTGTACCTACATTATTTTGTACAACAGACATTTTATAAGCTATAATAGCTAAATAATATATATATAGCCAAATATTTTGTAGAATTACGAACGAATTTCAAATGGTACTCGTATGTCATGTATAGGTACCTACGTTTATACTTAAAAAGAGGCTGACCTTAACTGTATGTCATATTATTTTCCTGTCCATAAAATAAGGCACCTATACTATAGGTACTTTAGGTTAACCTAACCTATAGGTGACTAATATTAATAGAATATATTTTGAACGGCGTCGAAGGTTTTAATTTGAATGTGATGTAATATTATTGATATACCTACTAATTACGGCAGTGTACCTATAGCGTAGAGGAATTAAGATGATTGAAACAATTCACATAGTCAGATAATAGGTAGGTATATCAATATTCAATAACAATAAATATTGAGGTGTATATGATAATATATGCATATTATTATTAAATATTCGTAAATCTGGCGGAAACCACATGTAGGCACCTATACACATATATTATAAAGATTAAAGGCAATGGTTCAATTTCAGACGGAGGACGTCCGTATAAAATTACACTTTAAGGGTACACTCTATACATAAATATGTGTTAATTGTATAATTTTATTGTATACGTATATATCGGCGAGTGCACCTCCAGTGGCGCCACTCGTGTGTAATATAATGTAATAATATTATGTGCTCGCGAGCGAGTGCACACGTCGTCTCGATCGCAATTCGATCGTCTGACGACCTGCCGAAAATGGCGCTTACCTATAGGTTGTACCATCGCTTGCCCGGCAAACGTCCATAAGCATTACTTACACGTCTATGTACACACGATCGACCGGGACAGTATATCTATATACTTGCACACACACACACACATACATATCATATACTATATAAATATCTGTATATAATATATAACTATAACACGACCAGACCACACACACGACACTCGCGGTATACCACACACTCACACACGCACACAAATGCAGCACACGCTCCACTACGCTGACATTATTTTCTGACACTATATTTCCACCGATGTGTCGTGTAACATATTATAATATATATATATATATTGATAATAATAATAACACATCTCTTCGCCGACGCCACAGTCTGTTCTAACTCCGCAGTAGTCGGGTATCTGCAGTCGCGTCAGGCGCCCACTTGTATTTTTTACTTCATAATTAATAACAATATAATATAGTGTGTACATATTATAATATTAATATGGTATAGGTACAATGCAGGGATTTTGCGTAGTATTATGTGTTATAAAATGTGTATGTAGAATTCGCGTGAAACTAAATATTTTTTACGGATTAGACGTCGTCGTCGTCTTGCTCATCTACTAGCCGTATAATCAAAAATAATAATTGTCGGGGTCAGTCAGCATATAAACGTTTTACATTCCTATAAATTATAATAATATATGTTTATATTCGACAGAATCCGAATAATAATAATAATAATAGACGCTCGAGATCAACGTTCTTCCGCGATCCCGTCGAACCGTAAAAAAACGAAATATTATAATAATAATTACTAGCAGCAAATTCGTACACATTAATACCGCCAACCGCCATCATTATTAAAGTGTTTTTTTTGTTGTCACGATCGTATATGAAATAAATTTAATACAAAATGTATAATTTTCTCATGTAATATAGGTACACGCCACACGCATTACATTATAAAAACTTGGGCCGATCGATGTCGTGTCTGACAAGGTCGCTATTATTGAAGATCAAGGTCCGAGACGTTGAAATTATATTATAATTTAATTTATTAAAAATCTTTTATTATTTCTTTGTTTTTTTTTTGTTTTTTTTCTCGTTTTTTTTTTTTTTTTTTACTCGTATCAAAGGGGTTGTCCGTGAACTTCACAAATATTTGCATTTCCCCTTATTTTTTGTCGTTTTAACATAAAAGTAATATCCATACACGTTGCCCAGCCGCCGTTTGCCATGACATCGACACTGTACAATAAGATTGGACTTATACCCAAACAGAAACCGATTAGAGTAATGATAATGGGACAACCCGGCGTAGGGAAAACTGGTAAGACACGTCCTAACAATAAATACCTATTGTGACCATTATATTTATTTATTATGTTTACTCGTTTGGACAACATTTATAATTACATTAAAAAAGATTTATATAAATATATATGTTTCACAAAGATGTTCATTTGCAGACCCTCTCTATTCATACATAAAATACCTATACCTATATACGGATATTTCATTTTAGGATATGTATCGACAAAATGCATAGATGCAATTTTGGTGGTGCTTGGGGGGGTGCTTAGCACCCCCAAATTTTTGATGTCATCATTGAATTTTCATTGACTATAATATTATGCCATAAGTTTTTGGTTACATTTATTTCTAAGACCTTATCATTTTGATAATAAGAACAATACATAGCTACCTATCAGAATAATAATATAGATAATAATATGCATTATATGTTTTAGGTAATTGTTTATGTTAAGACTAATGCGAAGGTGTATACAATTAAGATGTATGAATGAAGGGGGTGTGGGGGGCAAAGAACCCCATTGATCACTTTGGTTGACATAAAATGCACCCCCATAAATTTAACCCAAATTGCGTCTATGGCAAAATTAGTTTAATTTATTGTTTAACCCTCTTATATTATATTATATTATAATATAATGTATGTGTTGCAGCGCTATTGGTGCGATTCGTGACGAAAAAGTTCATTGGTGATTACGACCCCAACCTAGAAAAAATGTACACATACCAAGTGTCCATGGAATCGGAAATGGTTAACTTCGAGATATTGGACACAGCTGGATACGTACAAGACGTAAGAAAATGCCAGTCGTTTTTCTAAAATGTTTCGATTTTTTATACGCATGCCAATTTATGACACCTGTGGAATTTATTAGAAATCTTGCAACTTGGAAATGAACATGCGCTGGGCCGACGTGTTCATACTGGTATACTCCATTACGGATAAATGTTCGTTTGACGATTGCAGTAGGCTCAAGTTTTTGATTAACTACAATAAAAAGAAACGTCGTCTCTCCACCAAAGTAAGAAATATGCGAAATCATTTGAGTCACCGCTGAAATGATGATATAAATATATAATATAATTATTAATTTGATAGCAGCTTTATTATAGGTATACACAAATATACGAATTCACTTATAGTTTACACCTACATAAATATAGGTACATTTTTGAAACGATTTAATTAGTATTTATTAAATAGAATATTTAAGTAGTGTGATACTGTGATATAAATAAATAAAATACACATATTAAATATGTTTTTAAACTTAAGGGAATGAACTGGGTTCGATTATATACGAATTTGTAAAATGACAGCATTACAGTTACGATATTGTTTTAAAAACATAATAATTAGTAATTAGTAATTACATTATCAAAAACATGATTTTACGTGAATATTTATGTATAAAAGTTGAAAGCCATTCAACTGTATATATAAAGTAAACAGTGGACAATTTTTGAACATTTTGAGAATCAAAACTCGTCCTTGTAGTTTGGAGTTATTTAACTTTGTGTTCTAAGGATAAAAGTTCCATGGTAATGGGCATATAAGATATGGAGGCTATGGAGATTTAACAATATTTTAATCATTAATATTAATAATTTGTAAAAATTGGCCAATTATAGTGAATACTAGATTCAATTGTACGTCTAATTTTGTAAAACCATTTTTAAGGATTTTATAGTCCTATATAGTGATATATTATGCTTAGTAAGCAAACATTTTTATAACTAAGAAACTACTCATTTGAATTTTGAATTAGGTACATCGAAATTTTCAAAAAAAATGTTCACTAAATAATTTACAGTAAAAATGGGGGTTGTCATTTGCAAAAAAAAAAGTTTGTATCACCACAGGACACTCCTTAAGTAGTACAAAAAAATTCAGGAATTTTAAATATGGTCTTCAAGTATATTTAAAAATTATAAAAATCAAAATTTGATTAATTCATTATTAAAGGGAAAAATGGGGGTGAGCATGCTTGGTGAATCACTCTGTATACAGACACAAATTTGTCGTTGACAAATTATTATTATCATAAAGTATTATTAGTGGGTACCGGGTACCTGTTATTATAGTATAATATAAGCCATGTAATATAAGCTTCTCGGCAAAATATATAATATGTACCTATAATTGAAGTAGGCTACTTCTTAAATTGTAATGCCCAAACGTGGTATTTCTTGGATATGGTGTGCCCAAACTGTATGTGTATTTTGAATACCGAACCGGTAAAAATTTCAAATCCTTTTGCACAACTGTATTTTTCCTCATAAATGGATTTTAGAGGATGAGTTCTAACTTTAAAATTAAAAATGGGCTTTCGGGGTATTATTGTAAACAACTTTATTACAATAATCTGCTTTAATATATCCATGACTCATGAGGCACTAAATTACTTTACCTACAACCCAATGGCGTATTTACGGGGGTCCCTGTAGTCCATACCCCCCCCCCATTGGCACCTTAAATACCTATCTAAACATCTAATATATAGGTATATTAATATATTCCGTAGCGGAGCCCCCAATTAAATTTATTTGGAAAATTAGCTGGACCCCTCCATGAAAAATTCCTAAAAATGCCACTACTATAAAACCTACCTATAACCTATGATATATTATATTATTATAGTAATTACTATGTACTAATAGGTTACAAGCAACCAAGATGCATAGGTGCAATTTGGGGGTCTAGGGGGGCTTAGCCACCTAGTTGTATTTAAGCCCCCCTAAGTTTTTAAATATATTCATTCTTTAATCCACCTAATAAAAAAAATATGCGGGTCTGTATTGATTTTATAAATTTAGCCCCCCCCAAATCAGTTGTCCAGATTGCGCCTTTACTGAAAGCGCCTTCCGTAAAACTGTAAAAGTGATTGATAAATAGTAGTTACTTAATCATTATTAACTATAGTTGATGAATGATGAATATAATATAAATTATTAAAGTCATTGTTGACTAACTAAAACCATTTTTACTGTAATTATTTCTTTTGGGTTTTTGTTACACCTGTAAGACTATATCATCATAAATAAAGAGGTATCATAAATTCATATTATTTACACATTTTCCAGTGTTATTAATAATTGCACTACCTATAATCGCATTACCTGTGAATTCTCATACATTATGAATTATATACTGCTTGATAGTGGGTACCCAGTCCTGTAAAGAATACTTTTGAAAAGTACTTGAGTAAATACTCAAATACATTTTTTTTTAAGTATTTAAGATACTACTCAAATACTTTAATTGTATAGTATTTAAAATACTACTCAAATACTTTGAAAAAGTATTTGGAATACTTTTCAAATACTTTGAAAAAGTATTTGGAATACTTTTCAAATACTTTTGGTTTTTAAAGTGGGTTTCTAATTATTGTAATATAGACACATAGGTAGTAAATTTATAATCATTTTTATTTATTATTTATTAAA
>WHPZ01589574.1:23004-42839 GCA_016617965.1 Macrosiphum rosae
AAATTATTATTTTACTTGTATTTTAAAAAGTAGATAATTGGGTTAGAAATATAAATCGAGTTATGGAATATAATAATTGTTATGCTTAATTCATTGGTTAATATTTCTATGGAAACAGGAGCTTTAATTAAAAAGTAGGTTTGCGACCTATGAGCTAGGAGGCAGCGCACCATGTAGAATTCATAGGCGACAATTTACGCAACGGTCTGTATTGACGCGAAACGTCCTGTACGACCGTCCGTGAAATAATAATGTACTTCTCCTGCGATTACAACAAGCGGGCCACGTCGCGTACACGATGGGCGTGGTTACGGCCTACCGCGACGGCGGCGATACGGCGCACAACGCCATCTCTTGAGCGTTGCATTCGTTTCACTTTTACTAGGACGGCCTCTTAACCACAGAAATGGTTTCAACGTTAAATAAACTACAATGTTCTTCTCTATAACTGAAAAAATGGATATGTAGTCATGCTTTATAGAAATTGGAAAAAGTAAAAGGAAAGCCGCTCTATTGTATAGCCAACGATTTGGACTTGAGAGGCAAGTTCATAGTTCCAGAATTTTTTTAAGATTGGAAAAATATTTAAAAGCTACTGGAAGTTTCAATAAAAATAAAAATAGGAAATGTACCAAAACTACAGAAGAATATTCTCAAATCGTTTTACAAAAATTAGAAGAAAATCCTAATACATCTTTAAGAATAGTATCGAGTAAGTAAACACATATATATATCTTATTGTCTGGTTTCCATATTATGACCATACGTCAATTGATTAAGTTCAATATTATGTTTGATAATATTTTATTAAATGTGTATTGTGTTTCTTTCACAAACACATTGATGTTATTCTGGAAAACCATGTCTCATTTGTTTGTGAATCAAACATAAAAGTACTGCTATTTATTAATTATGTTTTATTATTATTTATTTAGATGAAGTAGGAATTTCTTATAGTTCAGTACAGAAAATTGCATAAAAAAATAAATATCATCCATATAAACGAAATACTGTTCAGCATTTAAAATTTGATGATTATGAGCGTCGTCTAGTTTGGATTGTTCTTAAATATAAAACATAATGCATTGGGTTTTCCAAATTTATATAATTGCTGTTACCTATCTATATTACATACCTATATACCTACATATTACTATAAAACATAATTGATTGAATGATGAATATGACATGTTTCACATAGGTAAAAATATAAAGGTACCCATCTATTTCCTACATTTATAGTATTATTGGTTTTTCACATTTTATCTGTTCTCCGTTGAGTTAACATCCCACAGAGTTACTTTTAAATATACTAGTTATTATTTTATTTCATTAAAAAATATGGGTAATATGGATGAATTCCCAAGCTCCTATGAACAGTTTTTGAAAGTTCATAAAAAAACAGTATCTGATGTCTCCGAATCAGAATTTTATAAAGAGGGCTATTTGTCCATAGTCGTACTGTTGGAGTCGTCAATGCAAGTAAGTTTTACCATTTAAATTGAAATGTAATTTGTACGTCTTATACTAAGAACATTTTAGAAGAATTTAATGTACTTAAAAATTATTTTGAAATCATTTTATCAGAAGCTACATTGGAGTCTACAAACCAATGTTTGATGTACGAAAATAAAAGGCTGGAATAAGAAATCGAAATACACATAGAGGATATGTGATATGCTGAAATATAATAAGTAAATCATTTTTAAGTTAATTAATATATTTTCTAAGAGCAATTTTTTGGTAGTTCAATTAGGGTAATGTGCCGATTTTAACATGTGAACCGCCATAAAACTGCCTGCTATGATATGGCGGGTAACGAATTAAATATTTGATATTAACTATGAATATGCGTTAAAATGCACTTAAAATATTACAGAATTTAATAGGGCAGTGTTTTTGAAATTGGTGAAGCCATAATAAAATAATTTGTAAATAGTTTTATTTACTTTAGAAAGAAATGAAAAAGAAAAACGATACACTAAAGAATGAAGTTGTCGATACTATTGCAGAAAACGATAGGTAGTTTAAAGCCCCGAAATTACTACATTGGTAAGACAAATTTAATATGAGATCTATAAGCAGTCCTGTAAAGAATACTTTTGAAAAGTACTTGAGTAAGTACTCAAATACATTTTTTTTTAAGTTTTTAAGATACTACTCAAATACTTTAATTGTATAGTATTTAAAATACTACTCAAATACTTTGAAAAAGTATTTGGAATACTTTGAAAAAGTATTTGGAATACTTTTCAAATACTTTTGGTTTTTAAAGTGGGTTTCTAATTATTATAATATAGACACATAGGTAGTAAATTTATAATCATTTTTATTTATTATTTATTAAATAAATGTTTATTACATTTTTTTTTTTTTATTTTTACATGTAATTTACAATCTTTTCTTAACTAGAACAATAATAAATGTGCATAGGGTATTTGCGTATGATTGATATTTTGAGGGAAGAAACCACCCATTGGTGATACTACCTATTTTGGGTTCTTAATTTATTCTAAAATTTCTAAAATTATTTCGAATAAAAATAAAATGTTCGAAATAAAAAACCAAAGTATTCAATACCAAAAAGTATTTAATACAAAAAAAAAGTATTTAAAATACCATTTAAAATACTTCATGCTGAAAGTATTTAAAAAGTTATTCAATACTTAAAAAAGTATTTGAATACTTTTACTCAAATACTTTTACTCAAATACTTTACAGGACTGTGGGTACCTACCCATAATGTAACAATTTATCATAAATTATTATACTCTAAGGATTCTTTATTTCAGGAAGGTGTATATTTTGAATTTTTCACTTCAGTGACCAAATGTTTTCCTTACACAAACTGGTTTACCTAATACGTATTTTAATTAAATATTTTATTTATGAATTCTATTTTATAGATATTATCATATGCATAAGTATATAACCTAACCTTTTACCTTATCATATATCCTAAACAATATTATTTATACGTAAGTGCAACAGTTTCATTTTTTTAAGGTTTCTCAGTACCATACTTTATGTTCTTATCGATCAGGTTCATCCGTCGTGGGCTCGTGGCACTCATAATAGTTATGATAGGTAATCAATATAAGTTATCTATAAAGTATAGGTACTTACCTACTAGCTGTGTTATTAAAATATTATTTTATACAATTTGTGGTCTTAAGATTTGCTATTCGGACACATGTGCTTTGTCATTCATGTGTGATTTGTGTATCATTATTACATTTCATTTATCATTGTTTATGCCTATTAATGATATTCCTGTACTTAACTGTGTCCTAGGTAGGTACCTACTACAATGTCGTACAGTTACTATTTTTTAAATAGCTATAGGTATACTATAACTACTGTGTTTATCACATCTTATTTATTTTATGTCTATTATTTTCATGTGTAATATTGCATTATTACTTCCTGAATTCCTAACTTCAACAAATTACTTCCTATAGATTTTATAGACATTTACACCTACTATACCTATCTATGGATAGACTATGGATTGTTAGGATTTTTTTCGTTTAGTTTTTATTTATTATACATTTGTATAATAAATTAGAATTATATATCCGACTTTAAAATTAAATTATTTTGATGTTTGCCTACAATTTTGGTTTTACCAAAGTGATAATAATTTTTAAAAAACCAGAGCACTCACTGCTGATATTGAGTGTACCTAGGTCACTGTAGCTAATTATTATGTTAAATTTTAATTAAATGATAAATTATTGTATATTTCTATAGGAACGAAAAACAATTTTATAATATTTATATTGCAAATATAAATTTATTTTTCCATAGGAAATACTTTAGATTAAACCAATTTTTGCCGAAACTAAATGGCAATGGTGCGTATAGTACAATTTATTATATAGTAATTAAAATAATGCAATCTATGTAAGCTCACAACAAACAAATTACATAGGTACATTTTTTATTATAATGAATGAAACAAGCACTTTTATACATTATAAAAACACACAACAAAATAGGTGAAAAATAATATGAAAATAACAATTTACAAAAAAAAAAAAAAAAATGTAATTAAAAATAGATACCTAGGTAGCTATGTACCAATATTTAGGAATGATTGGGGTCCTCGTTGTCAAATTTTATCCTACACAGAACCGGCTTGTTATAATATAAATAATTAGTTGTAAGTACTCGAACATGGAATTGGGAGAATTGACGCAAATCAGCACTATGAACCTTAAAATTTACCTCAGCTAATAGGTCCGGAGCATCCTATCTTCCCAGTTCCCACTAATGAAATTATAGATAGGAATACTAAATTAGTCTGGATTCTTTTGTTACTCGATGTACCTCAATCTATCTATTGGTGTAAAATCGTGAGGAGTGAACTCGTCATTAAATTATTCAAAGCAAAATATGAGCATTACAAAAATGTAAGCTGCACTTGCTCAATCTGGCAACTATCACGCTGTAATGATAAATACACCTAGTAATTATGATAATTTATAATATTATTTCATATTATATTATTACTAACTATTATTGAGTATTGACTTATTATAAATCGATACTGCATTACAACAGAACGGTGGCAATAGGTTCGTGCTTAAATAGCCTAAAATTTATATTTCGTCTAATATCGAATTTTGTCGAAGTTTAAACTTGAAATGCCACAAATTTTATTTTTGAGATTTTTAGATTTCAGTAAGAATATTTTATGAGAAACCTTAAATTACATATTCTGATATTCAAGTCTTGACTATAAAAAAATGTTATAAATTTTTTAACTTTTATGACTTTTCATAGTACCTATCCCTCAATATGTTTGAACATTTTAAAATTGTTATAATACAATATAAATTAAATATAGGTACTTATACTTATACAACTCATATGATATATGCATATAACACACACAGTACGCATTCATTTTATAACTTATATAATTTAAAAAATATTGAATTTTTTATTTATCCTGTCTAGGTACATATTTTAATAGTATTATCTCAAATATGAAGTATGAATGTTTATATAATATGTACTTTATATTGCTATTAACTGCAAAATAACTGGTATGCGTCATATACTCATATATGTAGTTGGAGCTAGATACTATGTAGGTACTCGTAATCTAATACTGACATACTGTAAATGTTTATTGATAATCTCAAGGATCATCCATTTGATGTGCCAGTGATACTGGTCGGTAACAAAGTGGACCAACAGTATGATCGGATGGTGACGTACGCTGAAGGTCGGAAACGGTGCCAGGAACTTGGGTGCGTGGCTTTTCATGAGATTTCAGTGCGGGAAGATGTTGATCAAGTTCGTGAAAATTTACTTCGTTTTATAGAATTTTTATATTTTTATTGTATTTATAATGTATACAATGTATAGATTTGGTACAAATAGATTATATAAATATTTTAGGCATATGCAGTGTTTAAGGAAGCGTTCACATGTTGGAAATCAATGTCTAAAAATCCAAAACTAAAACGTTCTTCTTCTGATCACGGTGCAGAAGCACTCTTCAATTCAGCATCTAGATTCATAAGTATTTACATATATTTATTTATTTAGTTTTAATATATACGGTCATGTGCCCTTAACTACATAAATATAATGCACAAATTTAAATTTCATATTTACAAATTAAGAAATTAAAAAAAATTCATATACAAAACAGTCTTAAAATTATTAAAAATAGAAATTAGAAAGGATTAAGGAAGGATCCACATGGGCACAATACATTAACCGCCAAACGGATTCATTGCACATGTAGTTTATGGTGGAATGAGGAATATAAAAAACAGCAAATAAATTGTGAAGAAACGTGAAAAATCCAAAATTTAAAAAAAATTAAACGACTTTTAGAGGAAAACTGTGATCCACTCGGAGTGGTATTCTGATAATTAATAATTATTTATTTATAACACCTTCAAATTCAATATTACGCCATCTTCGCCGATACCATTTTCAACAGTCTCAAAGCTGCTTTTATTGATTTTAAACGTAATTGATATTTTTAATCGAAATAAGAAAACGCGTTTAAATATATTTTAATAAACACCTTTAAGTTTTTACTATTATTTGCATTAAGTATAGGTACCTATGTGCTTTTATTTTTTTTATTTCAAACACTTTTTGTTGCATAATATTAAGTTAATTAAATATTGTATAAGTCAAGGTTGTAATATAATACGACTCAATTTTTAAATCAAACGGAAAGGGTTAATTAAAAAAATTGTTGCATTGTGTTACGCAAAAGGGTTAAAAAATAGGATTTTTCAAAAATAAGTAAATTATTAAGTGCTGAACGCAATATCAACAAAAATAAACGCAGTCAAATTATTAAAGGTCATCTGGCTGAAATATATTTTATAGGTAAATTATAGTGTATATAATATTGTAGGTATAATATTATTATAGTAAACTGATTAAAATTAATTTTGTTGTTAAAACTAGCTAATAAATACATTATTTGTATCTAATTAATCCTTATAAAATGCGTAGATAAATAGAGATTAATGGTATATACGCTCCTGATTAATATTCAATGTTACATTTAAAATGTACCTACCTAGTAAATATTTTTCGATACAACAGTAATTTCTATAGCTGATAATATAAAATTTTGTAAATGGGTAATAAATGAAATCTACTATAAAATCTAAGTTTCTCAATATTATCGTCGAGTGCATCGCTGAATAATAATATAATAATATAATAATGCTCCTTTATTCCTGCAATTCGAAATATTAATATTATTAACACTTACCTAAACTTTGATATTCTGACCACTACTTACCAGCAGTAGCAAATTTATAAGTAAATAGGCATTGATATTAATATATTATACAAACACAAAAAACACTATTTTGTAAAGAGGAACTAAATTAATGTATGTTGTTCTGTCATCACTCATCTTGCAGTTAGGTTAGGTTATAAATCTCTAAAAACCATTTAATAATGTTACCTATAATCAATTTTAGATTCTGAGCGAGGAAGCTATAGTAGTTTTACAATGGTTTTTTTTTTATATCCTGTATACAAAATGTCTACCAGAAGGAGTGCTTCGATTTCAACATTAAGTACCTACCTTATATTTTAGCAAATTGGATCAAGATGGTATTTTAAAAAGGTCATTTTTCGATTTTCTTAAAAGTTATTTAATGCCACGAGAAAAACTACTGAAAAATTACGAAAAACCGTTTAAAATGGGATTTTAATTTCTAATGATTTGTTTATCACCGTAGCAACGAATAAAAAATTATAACATAATATTAATTCAACTTAAAGACTATATAATAAATGATAAAAATTTAAAAAATCCAGACTGATAAACCGTCTCCGCTCAGAATCGTTTTTCTATACAATGATATTATATCATTGAATTCAAGGTCATGCAATCCATTATACATTTACCCATTTGTAATCTACTGTACAGCAGAGGGATATCCACTTATCCGCTTTTTATATATATTATTTTTAAATTAAGTTAAGACTTCAACATCTGAGGCTATAAGCCTGGGTTATTTAGTAGGTTTTATTACTGTGGGGAAGGTACCGTTGGTTTAGAACACTTGTATGTAGTAAGGATTTTCCACTGAAAATCAGGTGGTCACCCATCTGGGAATTAGTGGTACAGGAAGGCGCTGACACTTAGAACACATCAGTGACTGAAGCCAGACACCGAGCCACACCAATCCACATTTTATTATTATCGCCACTGTAATTTGTATTGATGGATTATGAGTTAGGTAGGTAGGTACCTACCTATTTTAAGTTTAAACTATTTTTTAGCTTCAGCTCTCACGGGTCAGTCACTATAAGGAGCTGTTTTCACCCATATAGGCCACCTAGGAACTATTATTGAATAAAACCGTAGGTACCTACTCGAAATTGAGTTTTCATACCAATCTGAAATCATGTCATAATCCTAGGTGAAATACTAAAATGTAATAAGTAATAACGTGACAACATGAATAGAAGTATCACAATTTGCAGTATTCGGACCGCTTCAAATAAGTAATGTTTTCGTACGATACCTATCGGTCATAATGAAGATTCGCAACCTAACCGTCTTAGCCTAAAACTACATGATTCATAGAAAAAAGTTGAAAAAAAAATATGCACATTCATATATAATAATAATAATAATATAATATAACTATTTATTTTTTAACTACTTATAAAATTACCTATTACATTGAACAATATTATCACGGTTAGATCATGGCCATCGCTGCAGTTAAACGTAGGTACCTATACGCCGTTTAAAAACCTAACCTACACATAGATACGTGTTACCGACTTATCGTCATTATAAATTATAATATACCATCGTAATTTTAACAGATGTATCTACACCTACATTTTAATTATTAATTTGTGAAAGAATGAAAAATAATGTAGACACAGGATATATAAATACATATGACTAAATGTAATATACCTATGTATGTATAACTTCGTGTCGTAAACAATCGTTTTGGACTTCACGGGCATATAGTCGTATACTCATATGACATAGTATAGATGTAGGTATACATTATTATATTATATTATGTTATTTTGTAAAGTTTTTAATAACCATATAACCATCATTAAAAAATAAAAAATAACACTTATAATTTATAATAAGTAGGTAGGTATTTTTCAGTTAAGTATTTATGGTGGTTGCCTGGTAGGGGGGGGTAGATTCATAAATATGTACTGTTTACTGATTAGTACTTGCTTATTAAGTTAAGAGGACGTCACACCCACATGTGTTGTCTCTGTCTTACAATTAATGTACCTACAACATAGCAAAAACTGTTTTACGCGGAACAGCTTTTCTCTCTCCATATTTGTTGTAGAACTAGGTACCAAATTTTCACAACACGTAAAGAAGAACTTTATCTGAGCAACAGAGTGCTTTTTTAATAGCACTATCCAATCATTTTTTGTAAGCAAATGAAGAAAAAAAACCAAATTTTTAGAAGCAAATAACTTTTATTGGTATCTTAAATATAGGCACGCTCTTGCATGGATAATTTTCTACCCTATATGTTCCGAAATTTTGGAGCCACTACTACAAACACAAAAAGATAAAATTTGTCCCGCGCAAACCAGCTTATGCTATGTTGTACATTTGTAAGACGGAGACAACACATGCAGGTGTGACGTCCTCTTATAAGACAAATTATAATATACGTTCAAGTATAAAATTAGAAAAATGGGAATTGTTTAGTTATGCACCGTTAAAGTATCGCCAACTGTGATTGCTTGCAAAACGGTGAAAGCACCATGAACTTAGAACTTTTCAGAGCGACCCATCATCAGCCCTATTACAGTACAACCATTTTAGGCCAAGGTTCGTCTTGACTCTAATCGTTCTATATAATAAGGCAGTGGCGTAATTCGGTCGTTTTTTTGGGGGAGAGGGGTTGAAACATTTACCCCGTTTACCGCATTTTATAATAATAAATAATAATAATATATTACAATTTACAACACGAACTGACGAACATGTTATCATAATCGTATTATTATATTCGTTACAACAATAACGCAGGTTGGCCGTTAGTGTTCGGCGACAGCGCGTGCAGTTCATCAAATCGTTCGGAAGACACTCCCGAGTTCCGTGCCAGGGCTTCGACGGAAGGACACATCCGGTCGGGCGCGACGGCTTGCCGGTATCTGCCCACGTTGTCGGCCAGAGGAAGTATTTGCTGCTACTTGAAAAAATGAGAGTCAACACCAAAGCGTATTTGCGTGCACATAATATTGAGAGGTGTTATTATATTATTAAGCTGTATAGGCACATATATCGCGAGTGGCGTCGATAAAATAATTGCCCTTGTGCACAATCCAAAATGATATGACACCATCGATTAATGTATTATGTACCTATATATAATATTATATACCTACCTACGTTAATACACGTATTATTGGTATTATTATTATTTTTATTATATCACTACATATTATTAAGTAGGTACTGAGTACATAACTATTAAGTATGTACTTATGTAGTTATGTGCAATTTAATAATGTAAACCATAACGATCACGCGTTAGTGAAAAAATAACAATTTTATTGACTCATATAATATACCTACACGGCTACACGTGTAGACAAATATTCATATAATATCTTGACAAAAGTAACTTATAACTACAACAACGACGAGCATGAGTTTTTTTATAACGTTAAGGCGAGATAATTTTACAAATTAGTAATTACTAATTACAATATATTTATTATTTATACCTACAGCATACCTGTATATTACGCAATTGATTATAATATTAAACAAGGTAGGTAATATAAGCAGGGATCGTACCTAAATCGATTCCGCCGAAATTACCTTTTAACCTGCAGATAAGAAATTTATCAGTTGCATCGGACGAACTTTTTATATTGATATTTATATTGATTCCGCCGGCTCATATTATATTACTATAAGTTTTTACTAAATTATGAGAGGCTAAACAATTTAGAATTTATGATACATTTATCTAAATTTAATCCAAACATATTGGCATCGCCTTCACTCTTCAATATCGGATAACAAACACGGAACAACTATAATAGTTGCGAATCTTTTTTCCACAACTCATTGAAGCGCATCCTAAGATATATTTTTTGTTTTAACATATGTATTGAATTTAAAAATCCAAACTAGGTCATTCATATTGGAGGACTCGATATAATGCCATATTGCTATAGGTAATTCATAAAATCAGCAAAAGCAAAAATTATTAAATCAAAATATTATCCTATTATCCTAATAAATATATACTATAGCATATTTTTTTGATTATTACAAAAATTAAATATCGATACATTCACTTTTATTAAACTGGCATATTGTATGCAATATGCATATGTGTATGTCGTAAACCGTATGGAAAATTAGTCTTTTTGCGAAAAGACTAGACTCTTTGCAATGGGGTAGCCCGTTAAATTAAATTGAAATATTAAAATAATATTACATTACAATATTAAATAGGTACCTATGTAAAATATTTACTTATTGTTATACATGTTGTTTTTTTGTTTTAGTTTTAGTCTATTGAACTTAGAATATTGACTATAACTATAACTTATATATACTAAAACTATACTAAAACTATAACTTTCAACTGTTTACCAAATTGGTACACGGTTTGGCATTATAAATATGACGTGGTTAAGCAGTAATGTTCTACAAGCAACAGATGCTGAATTTCTTGACAAAGTACCAACTACAATAATAACATTAAAAGAAACAGCGAAGAGATATTCACAATTTGGAGAGCAGGGACGCAGGGTTATCAAAAATATTTTTGTAAAACATCATGCAAAACAAATAGATGCGCTTGTCGGAAAAATAATGTACTGCGTGTAGTTCAAGATGTCACGAAAAAACCACATGTAACAATAAGTAAATATTTTACATATTTAGTATTGTAATGTAATATTTTTTTAATATTTTACATATTTTTTTTTGCACCTAGATACTATATAATAATTCAGTTTACATGTTTACAGTTTACAACTTTAAAATTAACTAAACTTAATATGTAAAATAAGTAAAATGGTTGTTATAATATTATAATGATTGCAGTTCTTAAAAGTCCTAAATGCTGTTAATCCGTTAAGCCTGAAAAAACTGTAGTTTGAAAAAATAATAAGTAGTTCTCAAACGGGCTACCCCATTGCAATGAGCCTAGTATTTTCGCAAAAAGACTAATTGTCCATATGGCCTACGGGCTACGACATTATTTATGTACCGTAGAATGGGGTAACTTTGATTTCGAGGGGTGACTTTGATAATATGATATTTTTATTCACCATAGTACCTCAACAATTTAATATTTTTTTCATAAACTGCGGTAACTTTGATAACACATTACGAAATGCTGGTATCAAAATTGCCCACAACGTGGTGTAACTTTGATAGCATTTTAAAAAGATTAATATCTCAGAAGATAACATCGGAAATTTAAAAATTTAAATGTTAAGCAATTGAGGATAATTAGCTATAACTAAGATTTAATTTTTGGAATTTTATCGTTAATACTACAGAAGTTATCCATAAAATAAAAAGTAAAATTGTAATAAAACGGTACAAATTTATCAAAGTTACCCCATTTTACTGTATGTTATCTATGGTGATAAAATTACATTTTCAAAAATTGATAATAGGACATTTCAACATTTGTGTTTACTCTCTTAAACTCTTACGTAATACCATTGAGTATAAATAGTATATAGGTACTATACTCAATGGTAATACGTATTATACCTACTGAATGTTTACTATAGGTAATCTTAAATAATTGCTTTCAATATTTTGTACCTCGGGGACCGAGGTTTACTGGTATCCATTAATTTTTATACATTATATAGGTTAGTTACCTGTACTGGCTATACTAGTATACTCTAGTCATAGGTGCAAATAGGGGAGGAGCTCTAGGGGCTAAGCCCCTCAAAAATGTCCATAACCCCCCCAAAACATTTCCTACATTTCGTTGCTTATTCAATATTATCGAAGTAAGGCTTTAGCACCCCCAAATCCCAAACGCTATTTGCGTCTATGACTCTAGTGGGCTCAATTACCCCCCCCCCTAATGTCCAAAATTAGTGTTATAAAATTAGTACCCACTACCCGTCCACTCCAAATGATTATTTTTTTCAAAAATAAAATTCCTTAGGGCCCAGGTAGATAAATGATAATGCCTTCAGACTTCAGTTGAAAAGATCACCTTACGCGTTTAAGGCTTATATCATAATATAGGTGTACAATAATACACAGACACATAAATAAGATATAATTACCTGCATGCCGCATGGACACGCGGATATGCCTATTATATCATACATGAAATATGAATGTGATACAGCTATATTATAGCTGTGCGGAACTGGCCAAATAGGTATATATTATACCTATATCTACTTATTACCTATAATATAATATAGATATACCTGTGATACTTGCTACTTGACTCTTACTGCACCGGGTGGTGGCAAAATAAAATAGGTATATTATTTTTACCTCCATCGCATAATTATTATACATACAGGAAACGGTTTTTACTACGTATAAAGTTAATATGTGTGTGTTACATGTAATAAATAACATTACATACACATGCGGCATCGTAGTAGGTAGGTATATTTATTATTTATATATACAAACACTACGAGTTATACACTTAAACGTGAACGTATTTTAGATTTGGAAATCGTGAGTCGTGACATTCATTTTTAAATTATTATTATTGTTAGGTAACTTATTAGTTATTAGTACCTACACCGTATAAATGTGTATAATTTATAGTTTTGAATATAAACATAATAATATTATGTTTAAATATATATATCATATAATACATACACATATATATTTTTTACATTATAATCGTATACTGGCGATTGGGGACTATCGATGGAAGTAGATATTCGATGATATACCTTCAGTATTTAGTTGCCCCGAGTGTATATCATCATCATGACGAACGCATGGTCACGATGAAGTTCCTTTTAATATACATTATTATTATACTTAATGGCCAAAAATCAAAATATTATTTTATAATTAGAGCTGGGATTTTTTTTATTGCTTAATAATTTTCAAAAATGACCCGAAGAACTCAAAAAATCAATTATAAAAATTACTTTAAATGTAGGTATCAAAAAAATATATTACAAATGTATTTTTGTTTTTTTTAAATAGTATTTTGAATAAGTATTGGTATTATTAGTATATACATTTTTAAAAAAAATTTACAGATCCACTATAGACTCGTCGACTTTTACCGTAGATGTAGCCGAGACTTGTTATCTAAGTTTTGACATTTCAACCACAGAATAACAGTTATTCTGTGTTTTAAGTTTCAACTATTGTCCGATAATATGATAGGTACTAATTTATTAGTACTTATCTCTTTCATAATATATTATATTTATACCAAAATCATGTGGGTGTCTAAGAATCTTCAAGTACAATTTCAAATTCTGAATTCACATTTTGTTTCCGAAAGCTCAAAAAATGCTCTAAAATTAAGAAAAAATTAAGATAATTACCAAAGTGCAAAATAACCTTTCTTATTCAAAAGTACACAAAACAAATTTGTGACCATACGAGCATCGCACAGTAAGCTTTGGAAAACAATGCATCGAAATCCCAGCCCTAGTTATAACTTAAAATCTATCCTGTGGTTATATAGGTACTACACATCCAAGCAGTCTTGAATCCAGACAATTTTTCTGGGGGGGGGGCTCACTTTTGTTTTGTTTGGGAAAGTCAGTACATACCTATGTACCTAAAATACTAGTATAATACGGTATAAAAGCGGAATATTTTAGTGATCGCCAGGTAATCGGGTGGAGGGGGAGGTAAATACCTCACTGAAGTATACCTGGAGTCAACACTGCATCCAATGACGTGTAATAGGTATACACATGAATATCTACATATTACTACGATACACGAGGACGAGAGCCATTCATAAATAAATTACATACGAAAAATGAAGTAGAACAGAAGGCTCTATCATCTATAGGTATAACATGTATCATGTAAACATGCGTGTAATATAACGATGTATTAATTTCTTAGTGAATTGTATTAAGTCATGACCTAATTAAATAAGAGGAAACAGTTTTAATACATGCTTCACTTACTACACAGTTGTCTATACAAGTCTATAACATGTCCTTGATAGAGCCGTTTGTGACCTTCCCGATGTTATATATTACGTACCTATATATCATGGTAAATATTTCTATTTCCCCCCTAATTTCTCTATATTATAGCAATAAATTAAGTGCAAACAGACAGGGCCGGTTTTAAGGGGGGGGGCACTGGTGGGCAATTGCCCGGGGGCGGCACACTTTGGGGGCGGCAAAATTATCTCAGATAAAATAAACAAAAAATTAATTTTTTTTGTAAAGAGAAAAATTTCTAAAAAATTATACGTTTTATTATTTACATTTTTTTAAATTCACATACGCATACATTTTTTTTTACCTATATTTTATCATTTTAAATAACCGTTATTAACTAGGTAGGTAGGTACCTAATATTATTAAATATTAGTGGGTTTATTTTTACTAGTACACTGTAAAACTAGACGTATAGTATAACTGCGTTGGGCCGTATTGGCAAATCAGGATTGTCGATTGTGGGAATTATCAAAATATAACTATTTTTAACAATAGCCGATGACGACTGTTCGGATTTCTAAGAAATATGTAAAATGTTTAAAATGTAGATAATAATAATTTTGTGTTATTATGGTGTTATTGAATGTTGACTGCAGCTGAATAAAGATATTGATAATTTATTTTATTTTGTCAGTTGTCAGTGTTGTCACCATATGAAGCAAATCGTTCTATACTTTTATTATTATTGTGCAAGTATATGTTTCCGTAAATGTTTGAGTTGTTTGACAGCTTGAATTGATACTTTGAATTTTATTCTAATTAGTAATTTATTATAAGGTAAGTTGATTTAGTTTATTATAAATTATAATATTAATTAATACCTACATAAGATTCAGAAGTTGTTGCAATTGCATATTGTAGTACTTTACTTACCTACTGGCTACTAACTAAAATACATTTGTATCATTTCATATTATTTATACAACTTGCTAATCTCTGCATGTCAGTGACTACGTACTCTGTACCTGCATAATTTAAATCTCTTTAAGTGAACTAATATAATAGAAATAAGAGTTTACTGTTTTTTGAATTGTTATATAAAATAAAATATTATTATTATTATTATTATTATTATATTATTTATAATAATATTAAAACTTTCAACTTTATAATTGATATTGTAAGGTTGTGCCAGTTAAGGTAGGTACACTACAATTACACAGTTTAGGCTCACTTAAATTACATTGCAAATCTGCATACAATTATTGCCTATTGGATATATTTATATGTTTATATATTTATAATGTATACATATGAATTGAATGCAGTAATTTAGCCATAGTAGCAAGTAGGTAAATAATAATTAATAAGTAAGACTAGGTAAGTTTATTTGTGTCATAACAATTTTTTAGTTGAAATTATACTTTAATGGCGCTAAAAAGAGTCAAAGCTAGTGGTACCTGTAATGGTAAGGAGGCAAAAAAAAAAGAAGGAAAAACTTAATGAAGTTATAAGAAAAACAAACAAAATAAATATCATGTTTAAACTTAAAAGAGAAGAGTATAGTGAGAAAGTAGAAACCATAGTTTGGAATTCAAAGTAAACACATATTTAGGGATTTGTGATTCTATAATAGAAGAATTAACTAGTCGAAAGTTAGCTTACGATAATGTCATAACAAAGAATATTTTTTTTTAAGATAAAACCATCAGAAGTACGTGTTTCAGCTGAACATTTGTACTCAATGTACACAAAAGATTTGGATGTAACATTTATTAACAAATGTGTTCATTTTCAAAGTTATATTCAAAGTATGAAAAATTCTCCATCAACTATAATTGATATGAGTTCTATGTTAAAAATAGAAGGATTAGAAGAAATTTACCCGTATGTGAGTATTGCTTTACACATGTTTTTATGTACTCCCTGTTCAAACTGTACCGCTAAACGGTCATTTTCAACTTTACGCTGAATAAAAATATACCTAAGGTTAACAATTTCTAAAGAGAGATTAAACTCACATGCAATATTAAATATTGAATCAGAAAAAACAAAACAAATTAAATATGAAGATATTATAGATCATTTTTCTGATATTCAATCAAGAAAAAAATTGTAAAATTAACAATAAATATTATTATACTACTATATTATATAGTACATATTATTAATTGTATATCATTCATTATTATTTGAATCATGGAAAATTCTAGGTAAATAGTACCTAATACCTAAGTTATAAACTAGTTACTTATGTTTTTTTTGTATAGTTTACCTACTATTAAAAATCTAATATTGGAATGCATAGGTACCTAGTTAAAATTGCTAAAAATTAACTGCAAATTAAATTTCAATGAGAAAGGGAAACATAAAAAATGAATTAATTTTATGCCCCCCCCCCCAAAAAAAAATAAAAATTTAGCCACCACTTCTATAGTATTAAAAAAAATGTGTTGGAAAGGGGCGCCATAAATATTGTGCCCGGGGGCGAAAAATCTCTAAATACGGCCCTGCGAACTGATCAATGCACATTTGGCCACTATCCAATTACCAACAGATGGATTATAAGTTCAATAATTCTGTTTTGAGTATTGGGTGTTTTAAAGTACCTGTCCTAAAAACTAATTATATCTACAGTATTATATTAATGTAGTAATGTAGAATAATAAAAAAACTACTTTAATAGTAATAATATCATAAAATAATATACTTATAGTAATATATAGGCTGACGGACCCGGGACCGTCTTAGTTCAGAATCATTTTTTGTGTGTCTACAATGATTTTATATCATTTAATTAAAATTCAACACAATATCCATTACCAATGAAGGAACACGTCATGACACCTAATATGAAATCTACCCTTTTTATTATTATAATTATAAATACAAATATTTAAATATAAGTACTTCCAAACAGTGGCGTCACCAACATTTTATCCATAAGGGTTATCAATTGTCAATAAAAACATTTTTTCTCTGTCAATAAGTTTTTAAAAACATAATACAATGTTCCTGTAAGTTGTATTATTTGATTTTTAAAAATAATTGTTGTTTGTTGTAATTTAAAAACAAATTACTGTAAATACTTAGTTTTTACCAAATGTGTATGTTTCCATTTTTCACTATAATTTTAAAAATATGTTGAGTCTTTAAGAGCTATTTGAAATTTTTAGAAGTGTATATACCTACTCAATTAATGCTTGGTCTAAAAGCTTAGCAATTTAGTATTAAGTTCCTTATAAGTCATAGTTATAGTTTTTCTAAAAACAAAAATTCTATAAATATATACAAATACAATTTCTTTTTGTCTTCTTCATCAAATTTGGAAACAATTTGACAACTAAATGAAGAATACCTGAATACCTTACACTTGAAACTTATATGTTTATTATTGTTTTATTTTTATAGACACATTGACGTTTTCAATAATTGTAGATTAATTTTAATGTTAATTAATTTTATACAATATTACACTACGAACCTATTCACACCATTCCAGAGTAAATTTTACCAATAAACTAGAAAAATTATTAAAAATCAGGAAATTAATGAAATTAAAATGTTGAAACGTCAATATTTTCAGAAAAATGAACTCTACAAAATGGCAATCTTCAATATTTTTTTAAATAATTAATTAAAAAAATAATTTTTTAACTTTTTTACCAAAACATAAAAAGAATAAAATAAAAAAATAGTTATTTGTAGTGCTTACCTCTATGAGTCTTAATAAGAAAACAGAATTACGATATCTCTATTATTTCAGGAGATATCGCAATGAGTAAATCTACACGGGACACCCTGTATATACCAGTAAGTGTTAGTTTACTATTTTAGACCATAGTTATCTATGGTCAGTGGCGTTTGAGAAGGGGGTCAGAGGGGGCAATTGACCCCTCATATTATATAATCCAAGGGGGGCAAAAGTATACTTTTACATCCCCCTACTACATTAAAATTAAAGGGTGTACACATATAAATTACGTTTAATTTGTACATTTACGTTTTCAAAATTGATCTCATTTTCATGAATATATGAATGTGCGTTTTATTATTATTATTATTATTATTATATTATAATACATAATAGTCATATTGAGTAATTTTTATTTATATATATTGTTACTTTTGAATATAACTTCATATATAAAGTAAATGTGTTTTATGTTTTGTTTCAATATATAAATGTATAAATATAATGTTAAATATAATATTTATATTATACTATAACTATATAAATACATTTATATAATTCTTATAAAATATTAAGAAAGGTTTTCTGTTATAAATCACAAATAAATATATAATAGTTGTTAGGGGTTTTATTGTTTGCGGGACGTTTGAAAATACTATATTATTTAACCACATTCAATAAATATTTTTACAATTTTCAAAGAATAAAGAAAAAAAAATAAACCCTATTTTTTAGCATTTATTTACCATTTAATCTGATATTTCTATCTTATTTATTTATTATTACCTGAATATCATAAAATATATAACATTTTAAATATACAATGTCTTCCAAAATTGAAGCTAGCCAGTTTATACCAACTATACATTATGGAATTTTAATTATGAAAAATGTTATTTTCACAACATTAAAAAAAAAATATTTTAGGCTTTATTTTTTTATAATCAATCATTATAGTTATAACTTATAAGTTAACAATTAATCCATACTTAACTATGCATTTTTATTGCAGAAAACCCTATATTATAAGACATTTTTGAGAATTTTACAATCATATGAAATAATTAAAATCATTTAAAATACTTATCAATTTTTTAATCAAATATAACGTTCTAAAAATATTTAATTGTTAATAATGTACCAATATACAAGCTATCACTTATAATACGCTATCACTCATAAATTGTAAATATACATTTACTTATAAATAAAAAAGGTTTTAATAATTACATTGAAATTAATTGTTTTACAATATAGATAGGATGAAATATTATTAAGTCTATTAAAATATTTTATAATTATAACAAATAGTACTTTAATGATACAATCAACTAACATCAAAAATTGGTAAGTTATCAATCTAACTCAACAATAATAAATACAGAATATAATTATACTCCATTCGCATTTAGAAGGAACCTCAGCAGCTGATTTATTAGCAGGGGTATAGCTTTACTATACGGCAGGCATGCAGATGCAGTAGCAGATCCAGAAGTCACCCAAGGGGGAGAGGGGG